>SOPF01029077.1:106394-170337 GCA_012979155.1 Hypericum perforatum | reverse complement strand
CTCTACTCTTCTTCTTCCCCTTCTTTCATTTGATTTTGATCTACTAAAATTAACGACAGTATAGACAACAGATAAGGTAAATTATTAAGCTTGCAGAATAAGTTTATTTACTTTTAGCATCAGAATATTAAAAAACTGTAGATAATAGTAATTAGCTGGTAAGACCCTGAAGTTGGATCAAAACTCAAAATATACTTCAGTCCCCTGCTTCTGCAGAAAGCAAATTTCACTTATCAGCTAAGTTAGCTTGTTTGATGCAATCTGCTATGTCAGAACATACCAAGTCGAACCCCGAAGGGCGGAATCATCGAATCTCAAATGACCGCATTTTATGTGGATTGAACATTGGATCTTGCTGATTGATACTTGCCATTGTCGCCTCGTGATTGTTCCCCTTCCTTTGCTTGCCAATCTCTGACTCGCTGAAGGATATATTTACAGCTCCATGAACTTAAGAGATTTGAACGAGGGACCACCACGCTAATGAATGCACAAGAATGTTTGGAACTGAAGAGGCTGTTCCCAGTTTTATATCTGCCGCTATTTACCGTCAGAGTGAACTCCAGTACTGCTGCTTATCTGCTCTCCAAGGAGTTGGGATGGCCACAAGTCTGTTGGAGTTGGATACCTTGCGTGAGGTTTGCTCACGTTTGAAGCTGTCACAGGATGAGAAGGTAGATCGGAATGGTACGAGAGAACAAAGACGGCAGGGGCAGGCTGATGCACATGTTGCTGAGACTCAGGAGGAGGCTCATTCAGTTCAGGCTTCGAGCTGCTCAGCCTTACTTCCAGTTCAAGTTGCAGCTTCTCAATCAGCATTTCCAATGCAGTGTTCTCCTCTTTTAGCTCATTCTTCTCAATGGTTACCTGCTCAACAGAATCAGACTTGTGTTCAATCAAACAGAATCAGTTATTTGAAACCAAAACTTTCAGGGACTTATTGGAAGAGGAAAAGGTAATGGGCTTACATAGTTTGACTCTGATAACAGGGATGCATTCTCCTTCTTAAGAGTTTGTATCTGTCCACCCAAGTCCTTCAATAAACGAGCAGCTTCACATAATACAGAAGCCTTTCCGTTGTTTGGCTGAGTCAGATCTGGCAACCAAGTCATAGACTGATCAGATCGGTTTCAGTAAATCTTAGCACAATGCCACAATAAACCCTAAAAACCCTATTATTTGCAAACAAAGTACACCATCAATTACCAAGAGCATCGGCAAGCTCGTCAAAGAGCTCGTTCAATTGCTCACGCTTCATTTTCTCCCTCTCTGCCTTGTGCATTCTTTTTGGAACTTTGCCCTTCGTCTTCCCAGGGAAATGCCTGTATCATTGGCATATCCATTCATATAAATAAGAAGAATCAACACGATAGACTAAAAATGGCAGAAATGATCTTCTGCAACTGAAGCCGCAGAGCCAATGCACAGAACAAAACATGCTTCTCAGACCTATGACTGGCATTTATTTCACGCTCAAATCATGCATAGAAGGAGTTGTTTGAAACACTTCCAAGGCTTTGAAAACGAGAAATTCACAAGAGAACCCACCAACAATTTGTGCCACAACGGACCGAACCCCACATTAGACACCACCCCTAACACACTTTAGACATCCTAAATCATCTCACAAATCATGCGTAGACGAAGCTCTTTGCAACACCTCTAAGGCTTCGAAAATGCGAAATTCCGAAGAGAAAGACCTTCCAATAGCGAGTGCCACAACGGACCGAACCCCACATTAGACATGGCATCTAACTACAACATTAGGCCTCCTATATATCATCTCCGAAGCATATGACTCAAGGAGCAACGATGAAGCAAACATTCATCAAACTGCGAGTGATTTAAAATCCAAGAACATTATCAACTCGCCTGTTTTCAGTCGCCTCCACCGGGTCAACCTCGAGAGCCAGGACCGCCGAACTCATCTTCTCCCTAACCCAAAATGAACTAATTTCGTCAAAACAAACCCCACCTGGCATAAAAAAAGAACAACAAAATCATCTCCTCAAATCAATCACACCCTCAAGAAAAGGAGGAAATAACCCGGACCCAAAAAAGAAAAAAGACAAAAGATCAAAACTTGATAGGAGAAACCAGTACCGGAGATCAAAAGAGGAAAAGGGTCCTCCCAACTTGAACCAAACTGAACAAAAACAATAGAGGTTGAACCAAACAGGAACAGAGTCGGGGTCTTTCCCCGTCCAAGCACAAAACTTTATGGTTTTAACCTTTGGAATATCGAGAAATGAGAGAGAAGGGTAAAACTAAAAGGGTGGAGGGGATTTTGATTGGGTGGGACGTGGCAACTGGGAGGCGGGTGATAGAAAGCGCGAGCGAGCCCGGCACGCGTTCTTACCACTCCTTTTACGTGTTCTTTTCCTCATGGGCCCCATGTCCTACGACTGTTAACTGCCACGTCAGCAGCTCGTCCTATTTTGTTCCCCTTTTTTCTATTTTTTTTGGTAGTAATTCCCCTTTTTTTCTATTAAGGGAATCGATGGACCGGTAAAATTTTATCATAAAGTATATAAGAAATGGAAATGCTTTATTTGTTCTTCGGTATGATATATAGTAGATTGATTACTGAAAAGAAGATGCAAGTTTCGGTTCCTTGATGCTCACGATCATTCACCTTCCAAAAAAGTGAAAATTGATAACAATCATTAGTTGTTAGATTAGTACCGCCGATAAAGTTTTTGACTATATGTGTGCAAATGTATGCAATTGGGAGGTTTCCAACTTTCAACTTTCTCATTTAGTAAGAAAGATGTATTAGTCAATTTTATTATCAATTGATATCTACTTTGTGTTTCAGATTTTTTAAGGAGGTGATAATTTTTTTATGTGATGTTACACCCATTAATTCTATTTATTTGAGTTTTATATTGTATTTTATTGTATGAAAGTCAACATTGTACACTATGGTACTAGATTAGGATTTATCTACATATGATGTAGTTTGATTTCTCCTTGATGATACACGCAATAAGTCCTCTAGAGGGTAGTGAGTCCGCTAGTTAATTCAAGAGTATTCATCCATCTATAAGTAGATCATGTACATCTAGACCTCGATAAGTTGTATTGTACTAATGCATCTTGTTCATCTTCTACTAGTGAATCTGATGAGCATAGTAGAACACAAAGCAGAATTAATAATTAAAAATTTTAAAGACTGTAACAGTGATTGACATCTCTCGAAAGTCTCAAAGTACGAAATTTATAAGATATCACGAAATCTATTTGCAATGCATGATTATATAATAAAGCAACAAGAACATTGCATGGTTATTTCAAAGCCAATTGAAACATTCCAATTATTTCCAAAATCCATTCTTCAAAGTCATATTAAAAAAATTAAATAGGGCAAAATTATCCCTTAGTCCCTCGTCTTAGTCGAATTCTCCTATCGGGTCCCTTCTTTCTCATAAACGATTTAGTCGTCCTTGTATATTGTAAAAATATTGGTCCCGGGTCCCTGGATGACTTTAGAACCCATTTTTTCATTTTTTACATGTGAAATGACTATTTTACCTTTTCATAAAAAGACAAAAATAATGACTCTTTTGTCTTTTTGTGAAGGATAAAAAAATCATTTTACATGTCAAAAAAATGTAAAAAAGAGGCTGATTTGGTCGGTGAGGATCCGAGACAAACATTTTCTCATAAAACAGGGATGAATTACTCATTTATGAGAAAGGAGGGATCTGCTAGGAGAATTATGTTAAGTTTAGGAACTAGAGGATAATTTGGCCAATTAAATATATATTGGATTAGTCTCATTAGGAATAAAACAACCTAGTTCCTACAATGGATGAACTAGATGCATTAGTCTTAGCAATTCTTCAGGATGTTAGGTATTTAAGATTTATCAATTCTTTAATGAACTCAGTAGAATCAAAATTTTATCCCGACCCTATATAGTTTAATTGTCATCCAAATCTTATATTTTATTTACACGATCCCTAATATTTAACATGCATTATAACTCTAACTAAAAATGTATAACTATGCAATTACTAATGGGATAGTTCCTAATGCTTTAGAATTTAAAGTCATGATGTTTGCATTTGCAACTAAACATCATTTTCAATTAGATAAAGGTGAAATATTGTTATTGTAAATTAAATTTTCAAGGACAAATACTATCATTCTAAAGCCCATTATATGGAAGGATGTACCCTTCCACAAGAATGAATCTTGAGAGATATTGAACAACTAAAAATGTAGATATTGTATTATAAAAATTAAATTATAATATCTCACACATAAATAGATATTTTGATAATATAGTAAATGTTATTCGTAATTAAAATATATTATTGAGTAGAATAATTTTAATAATACACATTTAGATATTATAAAAAAATAATTAGAACATATTAAAAATCACGTTGCCTAATAATACCACTATAGTTTCTCCTTAAATAACATAACAATATATATTTAGGTCATTTCAAGTATCACAAAAGCATATACAAATGTATACACATAAAAATTGTATTGACATTAAAAGAACAAATTTTTAATATTGATGCGCCATCATCATCACAACTTATTGCTCATGATACACCATAGTCTAAAGCATTGCATACATTAGACAAATATCCCAATAATGATTCTATAATTTTATCATCTATCATTATATCATCCTCGTTTCTACATTATGTAATTTCATCATTTATCATTATATCATCCTCATCTCTAGACCATACATGGCCTTTGAACAAAAACTAAGCATTATGAGTTACGAAAATTTTTAATTCAATGAAAGAAATATTGATGCAATGACTGAATATAATATATTAGGATTACTACAACAGATTATTATGTCTACCGATGCCTATAAGATATAATTAACTACTGCCTCCAATAAAGTTATTGCAAAAATTATTATTTTTGATTTTTTAGGATAATTAAAAGGTTGATAAGATTATTAGCTCACCAATAAACAACAAGATGAAATATTATAAAGTCTATAACAAGATGAAGATACTATTCTCGTCTTAAATGAGTTAAGAGAGCCCAACAAAGATGCGTTTCCTCCCATTATATAAGTCATATCATTGCATTTCTTTAATGATTCATCAGATCTTAGATATAAAAATGTTGAAGTTCTATCAAATTTAAAGTGTCATAAATTGAATGACTTTTAAAATTAGAAAAATACATTCTTATTTAGAGTAATACTTAGAGAAGACTCTAGCGAGCCTTTCTAAAAAGAAAAATTAAAATATTGACAGCGTACCTTTTATGTTAGGTGAAAAGGTAATTTATCTGCATGTCATTACCCACATAGCACCCATTCTATATCCAAGGAATATAGAAAAAATATATCTTATGAGAGTGAGATAAAACGAATCACGATTGAACTCAAGAAGTTTCACCTTAAGCAACAAGAAACGATGACTTTCCTCTAGAGTTTCATATCTTAACTTCCTAACAAACTAAATACCTATGATTCTGATGATGGTTCTGAAGATGATCTTGAGCTTACTAATTGTTTTTTACATATTTTAGAATATGTCACATCACAAATATATAATTAAAGTCATAATTGTATTTTCTTATATAGTTTAGATAGATACAACTATTCTATTTGATACTAGCAAAAATTTAAATTATTAAAGATGGCATGGTATTAAAGAAATTATTACGTAATATTCATGAAAATTTATATGCACCAATAATTATAAAAAAATCATTACCCAAAAAATAAATATTTTATTAGCAACAATGATTTGAAAGTAAAAGTAAATTTTATTTTAGTTTTCAATATTAATCATATTGTTATCATTAGAACATCATTTATCAATTTCATTACAACTTATCAAATTAATCATAATAGTATTTTTAGGAGAATAAAAATGCTTACTAAAAAAATTCTTTTTTTTGCATTAATCTATCATCCAAAAGTTAAATATTATTGAGCATTTATCTATTAATAAAAATCATATAATTTTTTATAATATTCAAATAATATGATTTGCATAGCACTAAGGATAGTTTTTATCATGAGTGTATTGTCAATCAATTAAATGATCCTATTATTACACAAAAATAGAGAATTTTAGTTCATGATTACAAAATAAATTATGTTATGATAATCCTACGGTCTTCTGTGGTTGAATAATATATGTTGTAACTACCCTATGAATCTTTCTTCAGTGAAAGATAAATTCCAACTAAAGCCTGACAAATTTAAATAAATTTTAAAATAGTTAAGTTCTGTAAAAAAATTAATCAATTAGAGAAAAAAGGTTAATACAAAATCAAAATCTCCATAGAGTTATGCAACATTCTATGTTATAAATATTTTTGAGATCAAGAGAGATGTCCCACACTACGTCATTAATCATAAACTATTAAGCAATTCCGAGTTTTGGCATCGCATGCTGAATAAAATAAATCTATTCAATTGTGTGCATGTATCATTTATTTTCTCCAAATTTGATATAAAGTCTCACTTCGGACAATTCGAGACTCATTCTAAAGATAGATATAAAAATGTTTTCATAGTTCTCTTTCGATAATACGAGTAAAGAATTATGTCTTTTGGCTTAAAAATGCTCCGAGTAAATTGCCGCAAATTATGAACGACATATTTTTTGAGATTTCTATATTTTTATTGTTTATATTGATGATGTATTTGTCTACTCAAAATCTATTGAACAATATTTTAAATAACTTAATATATTCTTTAATATTATTAAACAAAATACCTTAGTCTTGTCACCTACAAAGATTGTTCTATTCCAAACAAAATTTAGGTTATTTGGTCATTATATTTTCTATGGGACCATCACCTCAATCGAAAGATTTATTACATTTGCATCTAATTTCTAATAAATTATTAAAAAACTATAATTATAGCATTTCTTAGACAGTCTTAATTATGTTATTAAATTTTATTCTAACATTAATTACATCATCAAACTATTGCATGAAAGGCTAAGGAAAAAATTTCCTAGCTAGTTTCACGAATATATACGCATTGTTTAATATGTTAAGCAACAAGTCAAGATCATTCCATGGTTACATCTCATAGATCTATCTACATTCAAAATCATAGAAATAGACGTATTTAACTTATGTTATGGAGGCATTTTAAAAGAAAGGAAAAAATAACAAGGAGAATATCATATCATTCACATATGCATATTGGAATGATACTTAGACTAAATATCCCACTATCAAAAAAGAATTTTTAAGTATAGTATTATATATGTTAAAGTACCAAAGTGATCTTTTGAACTAAGGCTATTTATTACATATTGATGCTCAAGCTACAAAAAAAATATTGCAAAAAGATGTCTAAAACATAGTATATTTTATCATATGGCAAGCTATATTAAGTATTTTTGATTTCAATATTGAATATATAAAAGAAGATGTAAACTTTCTATCAAATTTTCTGACTAGCAAGTTTCTCACTCATAGGTATTCATGCCACCAAAAGCTCTCTCACGAGCAGACAAAGTCAAATATGTTATCCAAGACATTGTCAAAAAGTGAGTCTAAACATAGGCATCTATCGTCGATGACTAAAAGAAGTATAAGAAGCTCTCACTTTTAAAAAAGACAAAAATATCAAAAAATAGATTGTTGAAGTTCAACATAACCTAGTATATCCTACTCAGCTAGTCCAAGTCATCGTATGCCCTTCCCAAAATACCCAAGCCATAACCTCCACGAAGCAACGAGTTCATATTGATCTAACCTTCCACAAGTCATACCATTATCACCATAAATTTTACCAGAAACAGAACTGAATGGTTTCATAAAGTTCACCCTCAAACTCATGTTATTGGTAGAAAAAGGAATACCAATAAATTGACCCCACCATTGCTACAAATAATATTTTCCTTCTAGATGACATTTTCTATCATCTAATATTACCAATAAATTGACCCCACCATTGCTCAAATAATATTTTCCTTCTAGATGACATTTTCTAGCATTCAGATTGAAATGTAGACTCAGAAGATATGGCATCGTCTAGATTTAGAGTCAATGATACGCCACACCAAAAAAAAATTACAATGTATAAATTAATAGCTTGACATTAGCAGACATGAAATAACTTAAGTAATAAAGATCAGCGGACGTATCTAAAAATTTAGATCACAATTCACAATAAAGGGCACAAAATAAGATTCAATAGATGGGGACGAGAAGCCACACGTTAGAACTTAGAAGTTAGAACCACCGGAAGGTGTTGTAGGTTGTGATCCACTCAATCGCGGTGGGGAGCGTGTCTCCACGCCAATCTCAGAATCCAACACCTAATAACCACACGCCTCCACGTTTCCCTCTATTATTTTAGTCCATCGACCAAGCGCGCTACTTCACCCAAATCAACTCCAATTATAAAATAAAGTAACTTTTGTGTTTTTAATGAATTTCTAATTTGTGTAATTGTGTCTAAACTTAAAAAATTTAAATAGATTTAGATTTCGTTTTGTTTCAAATATTTTTTTTCTTCATTTTTGCAAAAACTAAGAATTGAACTACCCTTGCCGAGCAAGAGATAAATTTATTTTAGTACAGATGCACAACAATTTGGTATTCAATCTTACTTTGGTACGAAAAAGTATCATTACAATTTGGAAATAACTGCAAATTTTATTTTATTCTAATGTGTTTCTAAAAAAAACTTTATTTTCGAATATACTTAAAATAGTAGAGTCGTAACTTTAGCAACTTTCATGTGCGAATATTTTACCCGAAATCTAACTAAAGTTTTGATTTATAACAAAAAACTAACTAAAATTAGGATAATCAGTAATGGTATTATTTAGAATCTATCGATTTTTTTAGACCACCTGCAATAGTACGATGGGCATGCCCTGCTATACTGATTCACGTCAGTTCATGTTTCCGCACTCAGTTTTTTTCTCAACAGCAGTTCGAGGCATGCTCTTGCTATAGTAGTTCCACATCAACTCCATGTCAACTTTACTTTCTTTTTTAATACAACTAACTGTATTAAATTCAAATCTAATTTTGGACGAATTAAAAAATATGAAAATTAATTCCAAACTAACAAAAATAATCATTTTGCGAAATAAAAAATATTTATAAATAATTTAAATTACAAACACATTAATTCTAAATTACACAATTAACTACGAAATTGAAATATCCATAAATAATTACAACAATTATATAATTAACTACGACTATCAACTATTTGCTAAATATGCTTAATCAAATCTTTTTAAGAACAATATAAACTCATAAATAATTGCAACGAACGTATGTATCAGCCCTCATAAAATTTGCTAATGATGCGATGCGTTCATTAGAGTATGCATAACTATCGATGCTACTACTAGTGCTTGGTGTGTTGTTGACGAATTTTTTCAGTGGTTGAAGGCCATATCCATCTCGTTCATCCTCCACTATCATATTATGCTGTATGATACTTGCTATAATAACTTTTTCGATGAATATTTGATCCCACAAAAATAAGAATTTTTGATGAATGCAAAATGAGCTTGAAGAATTCCAAATACTCTCTCCACATCCTTTCTACATCCCTCTTGATATTCAACGAACATCTTGAGCTTCTGAGTTGTCAGAACTATAACTGACTTAAGAAAGATAGTCCATTATGGATATATCCCATTGATAAGATAATATGAAAGCTCTCTAAGAGTGTCGTTGACGATGTAACTTACTTTAGGTACTCGATTTTCCAATACATTAGCGAAAATGATACATTTGCAAGACATTGACATCATTACATGCACTTTGTATTCCAAAGAAGGCATGCCTTATTGATAGATCATATGAAACAATCACTTCAATATGATTGTTGCCTTTGCACTTTTTTTAGTATATTGTTCTGCCCATATTGATGGGCAATTCTTCCATTCCTAGTGCATGCAATAAATGCTACCTATCATGCTTGAGAATCCATCTAGTATTGTCAGATCTTGATCATGGGCTTTCTCAAATACTTTGTACCAAAATAAGACGTAACGCCTTCTACAAACTTCTTTATAGCTTTTCTTGTTGTAGTTTCACCAGTTCTCAAATAGTCATCGACATCAGTTGCTGTCCCATAGGTAAGAACCCTCACTACTGTGGTAAATTTCTGTAACGCCGACAATCCAAGTTTACCAACCGCATTTTTCTTTTGCTAAAAATAGGGATTAGTAGCACTCTCCTCATCCACTTTCCGAAAGAAAAAAGATCTCGTCATACAAAACCTACACCAAAATATATCATTATTATTTGTTGGCATGTCCACAAAATAATCCTTCACCAAGCGTTCATCACCAACTCCCTCCTTCCTATTGATAGTACGCCTTCAACGTGGAGTAGAATGCTCCTACCCAGCACGATTGATACTTTTCTTCAAAATTTCCTCGGAAACCCGAAGATCAACTTTGGTTGCGACTTGCCATTGATTCAAATAATTATTATAACCAAAATTTGAATTTGAACTAGAATCAGAATTAGATTTAGGACTTTGGAAACGAGGATCTATTAGAAAAATATAATAAAGGATTATAAAAAGATGAGAGGAATGATTATGAATTGATGAGGAAAAATGAAATGAGAATGACCTATATTTACAAAAAATTTAAACGATTCTTAACTAGATAAATTCTACGAAATTGCTGAATTACAATAATTGGATTATTGAATATAATAGTTTTACAAAATTATTAACAGCATTAAAAAATTATTCGAAAAGAATTATGCAAAATGATATAAATAATTTTTAAAAATTTTAAAAAGAAATTTACCAAAAGTTTTTTTAAAAAATTAAAAAAATCCATGTGACAAAAAAACTACATAGACCATTCAAGGCGCGCCACACATGTGAGAGTAACAGCGTGGTACTAAGATGCGTCGTGCCCTGTTGACGTTCATAGGCATCCCTTGTCAGACAGAGTTTGACATTCCATTAATTGCCTTCTACCACGTGGTATGTGAGGTGCGTGATACCCACACTACGGGTGGTCTTAGAAGTAGATCGATTTTTTTTAGGGTAGAACATAGGTCGTATTATTAAACCAAAAGAGTTATAACCTGTCTTTCGCAATAATCAAAACAAGACTATCTGGTTCAGTAAATAAGATTAGTGGACAGATTGAGAATAGACAAGGTATCTTCGTCATTGTATGCGCAGCTACATTAGCTGTCCGAGGAGTATACTGGTATTTGACTTTTACAATTCTCATCGCAACATCAAGGCAGTTGCCAACAATGATCGCGAAATCACTTCGATCCTCTAGTTGCTTCTGTATTGCCGTAATGAGTGGTTAGCAGTCTGATTCTATAATCACATTTGAGAGACCCAGAGAGCAAGCCAACTCCAACCCCATCTTATACCCATGAGCTTTGAGCAAAGTTGGGTAAGTGGTATGAGGCATTCTACAGATGGCTCCGGCTATATAGTGTTTGTCAGAGTTGCATACTATAGCTCCTAGCTGTCCTCCCCCATCTGAAACCAAACCTGCATTAATGTTCACCTTGTACCACCCTACTTCTGGAGGTTGCCAGCGTGCGGGGGGGGCGCATAGGTTCAATTGTCGTAGAAGAGTTAGCTAGTGTGAAGTCTTCTCTCAGTCTTCTCGCTGTAGCAAGTATTTTGGGGACATCGACTAGTTGGTTTGCCTCAAAGACGTAGCCATTACAGACTTTCCAAATGCCCCATAACAAACAATGTCTTCAACACTTCTCATCCTTATCGACAGATCGTATTAAGTTTACACATGTGCTCGGGAGTGAGGGTAACACTGTGCCCCTTATATTGATTCCTCCTTGTGTCTAGAGAGTAATAGCAACTGGGTATTGGAACAGTAGATGCATGGTTGACTTTGAAGTAGCTCGACAGAGGGGACATATGTCTTCAACTTCAATATTTCTCAGTAACAGATTATGTAATACTGGTAGGCAATTGTCCGCAACTCTCCATATGAAGTGTTTTACCTGTGGAGGGCAAGGCATGTTCCAAATACTCCTCCAATCCTCTACGTTTATTGGCTGATTCTCTCTCATAAGTCGCTAGTTTTGACAAATTAGGAGGTTATGATAATAACCACTCTGTACTATATAGATTCCTATGCTCGTGCCTGACCATCTGATGGTGTCTTCGGTGTTATGGTGGCTTAATATAATACTTTAAATATTTCTTACGTCATCTAGAGCAAAAATGCCTTGGAGGAGCTTGACCTTCCATTGTCTTCGATCCTCGTACATCAATTGGGATATTGTTTGGTAAAAATCAGACCCTGGAAAGGTGTATTTTGGGTGTCTAGTATCTAAATTTGGTAGCCATTTGTCATCCCAAATATGAACTTGATCGCCACTACCAATATGCCAGTTGATGCCAAATTTAAGTAAGATGACTCCATCTATCATGCTCCTCCACACATAGCTTGGACAATGCCATACTGTAGCCTATAGGATATTTGACGGCAAAAAATACTTAGCCTTAAAAATTCTGGCAGCAATTGAGTCCAGACAGGTCAGGAGTCTCCAGGCTTGCTTTCCTCAATATTGCTCGGTTAAAAGAAGCCAGACGTCAAAACCCTAGTCCCCCCTCCCATTTAGGGAGACACATTCGTGCCCAACTTCGCCAATGCATTTTTCCCCTATTTCTGTACTTTCCCAGTAGAAATCGCACATTCGTTGTTCAATTCTAGCGCATGTATCCAACGGGATTTTGAAGCAGCTCATAAGATAAGTAGGAATAGATTGAAGGACTGATTTGATTAAAATTTCCCAGCCTGGTTTGGATAATGATCGTTCTTTCCATGTTCCTGCCTTTGCCAGAACCCTTTGTTCTAGGTTATCAAATATACACTTCTTGGATCTACCGATGAGGGCAGGTAGACCCAAGTAACATTCATCCTCTTCAAAATGTCAAAAACCTAGGGTAGAAAGCATCCGCAACTGGTCCACTTCCCAGATATTGTGGCTAAAATAAACTGAGCTTTTATGGATATTTACTTGTTGACCCGATACCAATTCATAAGTCTTTAAAATCTTTATAATCTCCTTTAGTTCTACTTTGTTTTCCCTATCGAAGAGAATTACATCGTCAACAAAGAGTAAGTGCGTGATAGTCAGAGTAGCTCTAGCTATCTTAATGCCATGAATAACTTTTAACTGTTTTGCTTGATGAAGCAGAGCAGCCAAACCCTCTACACAAAGTAAGAACAAGTTAGGAGAAAGAGGATCGCCTTGCCTTAGTCCTTGAGAAGGGGTAAAGTATGATGCCACTATCCCATTTATTTGGATGGTGTACTGAACCGTGCTAACACATCTTAAAATCAGCCTCACAAAAGTCTCCGCAAATCCTAGTACAAGCATTATTTTTCTAAGAATAGCCACTCAATACGATCATATGCCTTGGCCATGTCTAACTTGAGCACACAGTAGCCTCGTATGCCTGTTGTCTTCTTCTTCAAATAATGAAAAGCTTCAAGGGCAAGCAACCCATTATCTGTTATAAGACGACCCAAAACAAAGGCCCACTAGTTCTCATGAATAATCTTTTGCAGAAAAGGTTTCAGCCAGTTTGTGATGGCCTCAATGATAATCTTCATAAACATATTACATAGACTAATTGGCCCGTAATCAGTACAGACATCTGGAAACTTAACTTTGGGATAAGAGCAATAATAGTCTTATTGAGTGAAGTCGGGTCCATACCATTATTAAGAACATCCAGCACTGTGTGAGAGACTTTGGGGCCAACAATATGCTAAAATTTCTGATAAAACAGCAGTGGCATGCCATCAGGTCCTAGTGCTTTGGTTGGGTACATTTGTTGTAGGGTTTTAAATACCTCTTTTTACGAATACGACACTGTGAGAGCTCTGGACATCTCTGGGGTGACTCGCGGGGTTATTATATGAAGAATGTCGTCCACCTGCAAACAACCACCAGTCATAAAAAGTAAAGTGAAGTGATTCCTAAAGATCTCTTCTAGTCCCTCCCAGCCTCTCACTACCCTTTCTCCCTCAACCTGAATTTCTTTTATCCTATTTCTCACTCCCCTATGCTTCACCTACGGTAGAAGAAATGCGTGTTGTGATCACCCTCTCGAAGCCATTAGATACGTGATCTTTGTCCCCACATTATCTCCACTCTGTTCAAAAGTTCCTCTCTATGATCCATACATGCCTGTAGCTGTCCTTTTCTCTCCCTTGTGAGTGGCTGGTTTTGGATGTGAGATATCTCTTCTTCTATTTGTCTTTGTGATCGGCCCACATGACCGAAAACTATTTTGTCCCAGTATATCAACCATTCTCCACACATTCTGATTCTATCTTCCACCGAACTCCTCTCCTCTTTTATGAGTACCCTCTTTATAATCGAGCTATGGTCAGAGGTAATACGTGGGAGTGCCTCAACGTAGCTATTCGGATATAGCTCAAACTATTCTGTAATGACAAAAACTTTATCGAGTTTGCATTCAATAGCTTCACTATCCTCCCTTCCGTTATACTAGGTAAACTGCACACCGGATTGGTTCAATTCCTGAAAGCTACACTACAATATGGTTCACCGAAACTCTTCCATTCTCCTACTTAACACCTCATTGCCCCTTCTCTTCTCATTTAAGTACAGAACCTCATTGAAGTCTTTGCCCCAAATCAATAGAAGCGAGGATTGCAATTGGAGATTTTATAAGAGATCCTAGGTATCAGATTGGTTTTCAACTGTTGGCCAGCCATATATCCCTATAAATCTCCACTTGATTGAATCTTCTACCTCAACATCAATATGATGCAGAGACATGGAAAGTAGTTTAATCGGTACATCCCTTCGCCATACTAACATCACGCCCCCTACCCTTGATATTCTACTTTTAGTACATGAAATAAATATACCATTCTTATAACCGATCCTCCATTTCAGCTCCTCTACCTCTATCGTTGTCAATCTAGTCTCAGATAGAAAGAGGAGCTGGGGGTTACAGGCTCTCACTAGCCTGCTTAGCCGATGAACTGCACGTGGACTTCCCAACCCACGGCAGTTCCACTATAAGAGATTCTATTTGGCTTGGCGGGGTTGCCTCGCAACCTCCACCTTAATTGTAGATGGGTCGTGATACTCCAAAGCTACCTTTTGGTATTTACTAAGATGAGAATCGTTGACTTTAGCTATCTCAATTTTTCTTTTATCACTGACCTTCCTCAGGGTATTGTCATTTGATGTCTCCCTCCTTTTGGACTTTGAGCTATCTGTTCACTTCTGCATAAAAAGAGAAAAAGATGCTCCTCCTTGGCCATTTCAGCATCGAACTCAGTTTCCTTCCTTTCAGCCCCTGCCAGTAGTGGGCTTGGTTGGGTGCTAGGTGGGTTTTGGTGTAGGCTATTAGTAGAGGAATTTACGATGAGAGGTTGGTAGGGTGTAGAGTTCATGAATGTATTAGGGTACGGAGGGAGTATCAGTTGATCAGTGTGTACTAAGATAATTGGGGTAGGGTGTGTAAGGTTTGAGAGGTGGGTGGGTAAGGGTTATTGTATTGTGCGATTTATGTGTCAGCAATGGGGTGGAAGGTATTTAGTGGAGCTAGGTGTGGCTTGTTATTACAGGTTGCGTATAGTGGACTGGGGTTGTAGGTTAGTAGATGGGATTGGTGAGGTATGTGCAGCTGACAGTATGGGTAAAGTGGTACTTATGGGGGAAGTAAACTGGGCAGGGGTTGAAGACAGTGCCACTACAGAGAATCTATTTTGTACCATGTCAATCAAGTCATCCGAGTCTCCTACCTCCAATGGGTGCAACTTCAGTCTAGAGGGGATTGAGCTATCTGAGATCCGATCTACTAGAGCACTACGGCTCTTCGCAGCCAATGGTGCAGTACTCTACCCGTGGTCCACCATTCAACAGGATTTCTTGGGGGATGCACGTAGCCACTCTCTATATGAATCTTGTTGACCTTGTGGTGAATCTTCTTTGGGTGGTACATCACACTCCTTCTACAGGCGGCCAAGGCAACCATATCGATAGCAAAAGGATTGAAGTTTCTCGTACTTGAAAAACATCGTCACTACTCTTCCTCCCATTAAGCGCAAAGTCTTCCTTCGTGGAAGCGGAGAGCTGACGTCTACCAGAACCCTAATTCTCATGCACTTTCCCATGCACTCTTCCGAGGTGTCCATCTCCATGAAGATCCCTAATTGATTGCTGATTGTTCTAGCAATTAGAGGATCGTAACCCCCCATGGAAAGGTCATACACTCTGAACCAGAAGGGTACACGATGGAGATCAATAGTAGATGGTTGAACATCTTTCGCGACTTCTGAAAGAACGACAACATTGCGGTCAAAGTGCCATGGTTGTTTGGGGAGTACCCTTTCCATATCCCCTCTATCATTGAACCGAAATAAGAATCAGTTTTTTGAGATTTCCTTGGACTCTAGTCCTTTACATGGATGCCATACCGATTGCATGATGGTCATAAAAGCCACAAGTTTGACGTTCTTCTCTGTCCAAACAGAGCCTACCAAGGCGAAGATCATGCGATTCGATCCTTCTGTAGATAATTCAAATAGCATATTAACTACATCATCTCCCCTTTCCGCTGTTGTCCTACCCCCCATCTCCTGTCTGCCGCCATAATAGTTTTAGTGAAACCCTATAACCCGTCTGCGCCGAAGACTCACTCACTCCCCAAAATACCACCGCTTCTCACCTTATAACTCCTCCTTAGACCTAAACCTAGAAAAAAGGACTCTACCCAACCCCTACCTAGACTCTAGAAGAGGTCCAACCCAAACTTCACCAAGAACGACTAGCATTGTCGCTGACAGAGAACAAACCCTAACAAAAGGGAACGCGACTCCTTTAGAGAGAAACCCTAACTCGGAAGGAACTAATACTCGTAGATTAACAACTAGATCGATTTGATCATGAGTTTAACCCATTAATTCAAAGTCGCAGTTTTATTTTTTAAAATTATTGACTTAATCTCTTTTGACTTTCTGAAAGTTTAATTAATGTTGACTATTGCAAAAATCTTAAAAAATAAATATGGTTTTGGAGGGATTAGAAAAACCCAGAGTTAAAAATAAATGACATGATTTTTTTCTATATTTTATGTTTTTTCATATTTTTATTAAATTGTCTATTTAAAGAGTCGGTTAACCGTCCAAAGTTTTAACACCACTAATTTATGACTAGTAAACACATATCATTTAACTATAATTACCAATTCTAACTATAATCTTGATCAACAATTTTGAACTCATATAATATCTAACCCATTTTTTGATACATTAGTTAGAAATTGAATCATGGTAGCCCTACTCTAACTTCTTTTTGTCTCTCTTCTCCTCCTCTAATATACAGGAAATATCTTTGAAAGAAAAAACCAACAACTAGAATAAGAGAATGAGAAGAATTGTTATATTTAATATACCAAAATAATAACCAAGTTTATTATATCAATTTTTTGAATGCTTCTTTTGTAGGCTTATAACAGAAAATAAAAAAATGTAATCAGGTATATGGAATAATAAATATGAAGCTTCTCAATTCGAGCACGACTTCCTTGTAGGAATTCATCTTTGAATTTATTTTTGGGATTAGCTGAGTCTGCCATAATCTCCCGAAGGTCAGACGAATTCTGCCAATCTGATGAGAAGAATAGACTTTGTATATTGGGGTCAGAAAACATTTTTTATTTGAAAAAAAGAAAGACGCACCCTTATGAGATTCTTTATCCCAATAATTCCATTGCAGATGCCAGATACCAACTAATGACTAGCTGAATTTTGTAGGAGACCACCATTTCCCACCCCATTGAAGTTCGTTTTCATGTAACTTGTCCAACAAATTCGAGAACAACAAAGCAAAAAAAAAAATGTATAACCTAAATTAATGACTCAGAGAACAATAATATTAATTATTTACAGAGTTCGAACAACGTATATAAAATCAACTCATTATGATATCACAATAAAATCTTACACCTGATAATAAAACTTTAAAATAATGAGTGTAAATTTTTCATACGTATAAACGAGTCAATCACACTTACTCGCATCTTGATAATTTCAAGATTGGAGGGAATTTTTGTGTAAATCTCCTACTCGATTTTGCACTTTATTTATCTGACACGTAATAACCATGGTACATCAACTAATTAATGCTTCTAATTACAAGAAACAAATATAAGTTGCTGTCGTACTCAGTTTCATATTGCAGGTTGTACAGAGAAACTGGACTGATCTCTGGGCGTATGCATAAACTTAAAAACTGTTTGGCCAAGATTTCTCCGGAAGAGCATCATCATTCGGAAGGAGATCGGATCCGGCGCGACTCTGGCAACTGGCATTCTTCTCGTCCCAAGTCCCGTAACGGATCTTTAGGTTCTTTTGCAGCCGAGGTCGAATCGTCGGACCTTCATCTTTCCATTCAGTGCGAGGGCCAATACATCATACTCCTCCACATACCAGAGTTCAGAAACAACTGCCTGAATTTAATGCAATGAATAAGAAGGCATTTTACATTTGTTGGGTCATGCAATAAGAAGTTATACGAGGATGAGAAAAAAGACCTCCGATCCCCGAATCTTGTTGTTTAGGTGCGCCACAAGGTCATGGAAAAATTGGAGTTGGCCGGAAGGCTCCTGCTAAGATATTGGCTTATAAGCTACATCATATTCAAACAGAGCTTGCAAGCAGAAGATTAATCAGATGAAGGCCGCCAACTGAAAAGTTCAAGCATTTCATTACCGTGGTTGAAGCTTTTGGACGACCAAGAAGTCTTGCAAATGAGGTATGGAGTATAGCAGGATCATACTGCAACAGTCACAAAATACGACTAAATCCAACTTTTTCTTTTTGGAAAGTGAATCCATAATTTAATTTGATGATTAACCAAAACGATATCGCAGAAAGATGCAAATATGTGACTTACAAGTTGCTTTTCTGGTGCTCGTGGTAGTGCGTTTCTCAATTTAGCACGTACAGTTATCGGATCAGACCCAGATTTTACCTACAAGAGTAGAAATAGGCTCTCATTAAAGAATGGTAATCAGAAGAAGGAGAACCGAGCTACAAGTTTGTTGAATGTGAGCTACGGAAGAATCATAAGTTTATGAGAGTACTTTGACTAACCGAAACATTTTTCAGTAACTTGTCAAGAAGATGGAGGAACGGAGAACTAATGCTACTAAAATAAGACCAAGGTGGTTGGAAAGACCTGCCAGCACCCTAGGAGCACACCTGTTGAAGTCAAAACCACTCTATCCAAGATGATTTTCAGTGGGCAAATGCCTTCTGCAGCAGCCCTAACTGCCATTGCTTCAGCTTCAACCTAGTAAAACAATAGGAAACATAAATGTTACTATCAGCACAATTAAAAACCCATCAATTTAAGCAAGAAGTGGCTTCGTAGGATATCCACCTCGCCCTCGGTTGCAGGAATCGGGGAGATATGATGAGAAGCATGAAACATGCTGAAATGGTATAGGCTAGAGTTCTGAAACCAAATTGCTAGCAAATATGCAGCATGTCAGTAAGTGAAAGCAAGACCAGCAGATTCGTGTATACTGACACCCGAAAGAACGTTTTAAACCTAACCAAATGGCAGAAACCTGAGCCTAGCCACAGGAGGATCCGTGCTAAACATCTCGAATTCCAAATCATGACAAACAAGGAGGAATCTGATTATTTACCTTTGTCAAAGTATGGAGTGAATATATCTTTCACAGCCGTCCTGTGCAACCAACCAACAATATTACTTTCGTATCGTTTGGAGTTTTAGGGAAACCAAATCTTATAAATCAAATGAAGTAAATTTAGTGGAGAACACCATAAGTAAGCAAATTTTCGGAACACAGATACCGGAAAGGACATACATATGATACAGTTTAATCATGCAACATTATTTTTCACTGAGCCAGCGTTTGAATTGTTTAAGTTTACAACTAGCAGAGCGACTTGTCTACCACACAAATAATAACAAAAAGGAGATAAAGATTGGATAGCTCACGCAATTGGTTCGGAGTATTTGGGGCTGAGATACAGCACATTAGCCCGAACAGGAGGGTTAGCAGGCTGCAGGTACAAAGTAAATCATCAAAAGAAGCTGAAAGAAGCAACATAACAGAAAGCAGCTCGCATGTGTTGTTACCTTAAGTACTGGTGTTACGAATCCATCCTTTAAAGTGAAAATATCCGATAAAGACAATGACTGAGATGTCTCCCCTTGCTTGAGGAAAGCAAACCCTTTATTATCCAAATCCTTTGCCATTTCATCATACAACTGACTTCTCCGATCCGCACTTGAACTTGGAGAATCTGACACAAGGACCTCAAAAGTTAAGTGGTCTTAAACCACAGAGAGCTCAATTTGGACAAAGAAAATCAGATAAATGATGCTTCAATAAGTCAACTTTCAGACGGGCGATGAACAGGGATGTCTCAGACCGCATTCCACGCAAATCAGTCATACAATTAAGCATAATTCAGGAAATGCGGCCTCGGAACGAACAAGAAAGCAGCCTACAAGGCACACAACTTACACTGCCAGTGAAAAGTACCAAACTAATTAATTCATACTCCATCTCAAGCGGGATATCATACATCACAAAGGAATTGAATTGCCTCCACTAATTAAAAAAAAGAGGGAAGAACGGACCCAAAAAATGTACTTGTACTAAGCACTGGTCGTTAGAACATCAAGCAATTCCCAAGTTCCCAGCTCCAAACAACAAAAACCCAGAAACAACATTTACGTTTCTCCACCAAAGATTCAATCTTTGTCCAACCCCGCTTCTGGGGACAGTTAGTTCAAAACTGAGTATAAACTTGGTGGTGAGTACCCGAAAAGGATGGAGGAGGGTAATTTCGTGAATACTTGAGAGCCATCTGGATTAAGGACAAGGACAAGATAATGGAAATAGACCAGATCACAGTCGCCGTCTTGTAATTGCTCCACCAACCCTCCTTGGCCACCCCTGCCCGGCTGCTTCTTCCGGCCATTTCCATGTGTTTCCTCCTGCGTTTGGGTATTTTCTGCGTTGAACTAACCAAGTCGGTTGTCGTTTGTTTCCGACGACGGGACTCACCTATAGACGGATGGTCGTTTAAGTCCCCGCCTCTCTGGAATTCAGTAAATTTGCAGAAAATTAGATTTGTAGCGAAAATGGGTACCGAGATTCAATATTGTATTCATAATGATTCGAATATGAGATTTATTAAGTTAAATAAATCTTATATTAGTTGATACCCAATTTTTTTTATATCACAGTGATCGGTCAAACTAAATTTCATAATTTTGTGACCATCTTCAAAAAAGTCCTAAATTTCCCAATAATTATTTAAAAATTCTAACAGAGATTTTCTGATTATTATTCTAGGGAACATAAAATAATGGGAACTATGCTGACAATCAATGATAGGCAGCAATCCTTAAAAGATGACCCAAAAGATGTGATGTTAAATATTTCTTAGAAATAAACGTGATTACTGCGGTGACATTTCAAAATGAATGGTAAATTATTTTTAAGTTATTGGCTTATATCTTTATTTGTGGTAAAGTATTTAGATTATTGAAATTTGGTATAAAATTTTTATTCTATAATAAAATATTGGTATGAAATCTTTGATTGACGCAATCAATCTTTCTTCAATTTTTTTCATGGAAATGACTGAAATATTGTTAAACAATAAGATAAAAATTGAAAAAATTGGTGGTGAGGTAAAGAAAGGAATCTAGACCAATATTTCGTTAAAGAATAGGGACTCTACATCAAATTCTAATGGAGGAGAGACCTTACTATGAATAAGAAAATAAACTACGAATTTGAAAGTAATTTAATCAAAATGAATGATATGATTTTCTTTAATTGACTCTATGCTAATTTAATAACATTTATATAAAAAAATATGTTAAATATCAGTGAAAAATGAAACAACAAAGTAGAAATTATAAAATATTATGCAAAGTTTTCATATTTTGTTATTTTTTTAAAAGAAAAACTAAATGAGTTTTCCAATTTTAATAATGGGTATTTTTTAATAGCATTATGCAAATAGTGGAGTGTCAAATAAATAACCTCTTTCATTTGATTGAATATTTTGAAACTATAAAATTTTGGTCTAAATCACAAAGTATTAAAAATATGATTACTTTGATAAAATATTTATCTTTATCTTGTGTACATAATTTTGTTTTTTTTTTTTGGGTTTATAATTGAACGTTTGAAAGTGCATTATTACCCAATAAAATGTGAAGTAGAGTTGCCGACAAAATCACATCAGAACCCACACAAACCATTATCATACATGTGTTGGTGTTTTTTTCTTAGCGTAGAACTTGAAATGTCCTTGTTTGCCCTATTGATGATGGGTCTTTACATTCCTGGGCCCTCCTCGCTTCTCCCTAACTACAAATGTATGGACTCCCCCTAATGACAAGCAACGAATTAGTGAATAACCCAACAAAATGCTCCGTGTCTTACTATCATTTAGATCATTTGTATGATATTTATTTTAACTTAAACAAAATTTCGGCAAGTTTGATTCGTCGAAAACACATATATTTGTGATTTTTTCTTCACAATATAAAAAATCATATTTATCTCTGACATGAACTAATATATGCATGCGGTGTGAAAAAAAAAATCAAAATGCTAAATTTTCATCCCATGAACAAGCACGTTCCGAATCATCACCAGATGAGAATGGTTTAAGGAAGGATTACGATGGCTAATGGGCCCAAAAATTTGGGACCAAATCCAAATGTGGCACTTATCCGAGGAAGTTATGCGGACCACTTCCGCATAATTTGGCTGATTGTATCCCTTATCGAGGCCAACAATTTTTTTTGTGAAGTAATATTCAAAATTAAATACTATCGTATCTTATTTAAAAATATTTATTAACAATATTTTTTATATTCATAAGATTTGAATATAAAAGATGTTTAAATAATCAGTGTTCACCACTTATACTAATTCTTGGTAAAAGATGTTTTTTGGTTTTCCAAATTTGAGGCCTAGTTGTCAGGGACGAAATTGATTTTTCTTGATGGGCTAATCATTCCTATTTTGGGGAAACAAAATTTTACAGGCTGGGCCCATCTTGTATTGTCACATGGTCCATGTGACCGCCCAAGAGTACGGAAGCTAGGGCTCTGGATCCAGTGAGATTTGTACTCCGGAAAGATAAAAGTTTCAATGTTTCTGAACCGGGTTGTTATTTTGTATATTTACTGCATTAATAGAGTTAAACTTGTTGGAAAATCGTGGTCGGATAATGGTGTACTTGATTTTGGTATACGAGTCGAGCTACGTGAATAGTAGCTATGAACAGTACTCATATATAGTACTCGTAAACAGTACCTGTAAATAGTACCCGTATACAGTACTTGTAAACAGTACCCGTATACAGTACTCGTAAACAGTACCTATAAACAGTACTCGTATACAGTACTTGTAAACAGTACCTATATACAGTACTCGTAAACAGTATCCTGCTACAGTACTTGTGAACAGTATCCTGCTACAGTGCCGTATATGTGAACAGTACCGTATACGTGAACAGTACCGTATACGTGAACAGTACTTTCGGACTATAGTCGAGGCAAGTGTTAGACACTTTCTCCGTAAGACGAGATTGCCCCGTATATTTCAGTGCACTACGGACTACGGCAATCGTCCCCAAGATACAACTACTATTCGGGCGTTTCCAAGAACGTTGCACACGTTTTTCGAAACTTTCGGGCGAACCCTTATATACCCGGAACTTTCTCGGACACTGTCCTAGTATGAAGAATGGGGGGGGAGAGAAGAATACGACTTCCTTACGAAAAGGCTTGTCGTTTCAATTTTGAGCGATTTGGAAGTGAGGAGGGCACGCCTATTTATAGGCAAGGAAGGTCGGTTACTATTCATGCTACAGTAACTGCTACAGTAACTGGCGGCATTACTATTACAGCTACAGTACCCCCGACAACTTACTATTCATGCTACAGTACCCCCGACAATTTACTATTCAAATGAATAGTACCTTGCCGACATGAATAGTAACTGCCCTGATGAATAGTAACTATCCCAATGAATAGTAACCGTCATGATGAATAGTCTGTCCTAATGAATAGTAATTATCCTAATGAATAGTAACTATCCTGATGAATAGTAACTATTTCGGATAAACTATTTCATACGACATTAGACCTTCCTAGGTGCCGGGTGCACCTCAATGTACCCAAGTACGTGCTTCGAGCCTCGAGCCCAAGCTCGGCCCTGACCTCGGCCCTATGCCCGTGTCCGTTCCCACGTCTTTGAGCTTTGGACTATCATTGGGCTTCATTCACTTTTCCAACAAAACTTGCGTCGGACACAAATTTGTAAAATTGATTTAGATTTTTGTGCAAAAAGACATGCATATTGACATTGATTTGTTTAATAAAACAAAAAAAGAGCGTGGCTGATGGATAAGATAGAAGAGTGGAGCACAATATTAGTAATTTTTTATTGACTTTTCATCTACCAACTTTGAATTTTCAATGATTTTCTATAAACTTTAAACTTTTCATGAATTTAATATTTCTGTGATTGCGAAAGTTCATGAAAATTACAAAACAAAGTAAGGAAGGAATAATACGATATGATGAAAATTTATAGGTGAAATTCGAATATAAATATTATTTACTTTAAAAAAAAGTTAGGGGATTTCTTAGCAAGTATAAAGTACACTCGCAAGTATAAGTTATTTCACAAATCACGGAATTCACAGTAATGTTTTCTAGTTGTAAGAGTAGAAAGTACGTTGACAATGCAATATTTCTTAGCTAAATGTAAGTAATAACAAGCTAGGTCAGCTATAGAAAACTTATTCCAATTTGGAATATTTAGAAAAGTATGAATACTAACTTTGCAATTTTTCAAAGACTGATATCACGTAATATAAAAAAAGGTAACTCTCACTTTTGTTAGGCCCTGGTTATTTTTTATGTACGAAAATAAATTAGTGGACCAAGACTCGTCTTCAAGAGCATAATAATCATAGTCAATGATTTTCTAAAAAGAAAGTACCCCGACCCTGCGATTCAATTACCAGTAGACATGCAAATCAAAGTTAGAAACAAAAATTAAGTTATGAGTGGCATTGATTCCTTTATGGACATATACGCATGATTTCCCTTCCACTAGCTATAGTTGTTATATTTTTTTTATATCTAGTTTCCATAGTTAAAAAGTATCGGGCAATATTTTTAATATGAGTTTCTTGATGATATATTTAATAATCAGTATTGAATATAAAATTTTTAACGAAATTCAAATTGTTTTTCAGTTCGATCAACTCCCATATAATTGTTATGGGTTTGAGAGAGAGAGAGAGGAATTTCATAATTGCCGTGTTCAACTTCGAAATTTTTATCGCTGCAATAGAGTTTTAGAGGGGAAACGGTATTCTCCGCAACATATTTTTAAATGCCATATCATAATTTTTGCCGCAATAAATCTCTGCGACCATTAATCCGCCGCTAAGTTTTCCTTGCTACAGCCTAAAATTCTAGTAGTGTTCAATGTAGTGATTTGGATGAATCCGGAGGCCATCTGTTTTGTTTTTAGTATGTTTTATCTGATACTTTTGATAACAGTATTAATGATGTAATCTTTCTCCGTAGAATCGTTTATGTTTGACTGAAATTTTAGAAGAATTTCATTTTGCTCTTCATGGGCTCTCTTGATCATCGCTGCACTTGCTCGGGGATGTATGGTATGCTTAGGTACTTACATCGTTATTGTATAGATTATATTATTTTTTCAATTCAACTTTTCTCGTTTGTTTTTGTATTTGAATATCAAATTTAATTACTTAATTACTTATTTGATATTTAATTTTAATTAAAAAAAATATGTTGTATACCTAAAATTTTATTATCGACATTATCAATAACTAAAACAAATCTTATGTTATTTGTACATTCTATCAAATTTGTTAAGTAAAAGAAGATAACAAATTTAAGTACATTATTTAAGATCATAAACTTGATAAAATATATTAATATTTAAATTACCTTTTTAGCTTAGATGCTAATTAGAGATTATAATTTTTTGGGTTAACTAAGAATTTTTTTGAGTTAACTACTAGGTCTTTATAATTAGGCATTAGATTTTTTTAGGTTAATTTATATAATTGTTATAAATTCTTTAATGAACTAATTATGGCCTAAATAATGTATCTCATCTAAGTAATGGGTTTATTGATAGGATTTGAGTCTCAACTTATATCATTCTTATTTAAAATGAGATTCTATCAAAATTAATAAAAACAAACTCATACTCCACCCATAATTTTGTGGACCCTAACACCCACAAAATAGCTTAGAGTCGAAATAGATATATTGGTTTTTTTTACATATCTTGACGCAATAACATAGTTTATATTTTTATTCCAATTAATTCTAGTCGAATTTATTGACACATAGTAGTCGCATAACAAGTGGTTTGGGCCTATGTATATATTATATATAAAATAAATTATCTTCAGTCCCCTGATTTATTTTTGTATTTGTGATAATATTTTTACTCTACGAAAATTTAGTATAGAATCCCTATTCTTTAACATAAATTTTTTTTGAGGTCCTACATTGATGTCACTACCCATTTTTTGATTGTTTGTCATGTAAATGACCAAAATAACTTTACACAAAAAATAAAATAAAATTCATGTTTATCTCTCTCTCTTCGTCTGCTTATTCCAATCTTTAACCTTCAACCAAGATCTATCATATTAAACAACCTAACTCTTTGTTCCAACTCAAGAACTATCTCATGACATAAAACACAATTAAATCCTTGTAGATAATTCTTAGTACATTGAAAATACAAAATAATTAGCCCTAATTTAAATTTTCAAAAAAAAAGATCGAGATGGATCACCCATAGAGGTCAAAGAAGAGGAGAAGGTCGGAGAGACACACCCATGGTTCCAATCAAGAACAACTTGCATACCCAAAAAGCACCTCTCTTTATAATCACCACCTAACCATTTCCCAAACTGTTTCAGAAGAAAAAATAGCATGCCCAATCATAAAACCCTAATCTTTAGAACTCTAAACAGTAAACACATAAAATAGAGAGACCCAGGTGAAAAAAATTAGAACTTTGAACCCAACCATAAAGCCTCAATCTTTAGACCGTAGCAAAACTTGCTTTTCCCAATTTTGAATCTTTGATGAACACACAAAAGAAAGCATTTACGCTTGCTTGGAGGAGGAGAGGAGAAGGCCATCAAGGCGTTGGGCTTTACGTTTTTCCCAGGAGAAAGTTTAGGTCGATGGAGTCCCCTCTGCCCTCGTAACAACTGCCATTGCCAAGGACGATAGTGCGACATCTACGTCTTGACCAGCTCTAGCAGCGGCCTCGTCGTAGACGATTTGTTGATCTGCTCCTCCTCACATGAACCCAAGCAACCAGACTAGTCAGAGATTGTTTTTTGTGATTTTTTTTGGGTTTTATGTTCTTGATTTTTAAGGACGAAGATTTTCATTTTTTTAAGGTAACGACATAAAATTAAGGGAAAATTCTTCCTAGGGCCTTTGTGGTTTGACCCATTCTCAGATAGGTCCTTGATGTTTAAAACGGCGATAACCGATCCCCGTGCTTCCAATTTTCACATCTGAGTCCCCCCGATCCGGTTCGATTCGAAAATCTAAAGTTCAATCTCGCAATTTCGGTGACAAAAATGCCCATTACCGACTCCAGGTTACTCACCAAAGTGTCTCCGACATGTAGATACCAGTTTCACATATTTTCGTCACCTAAATTGTGAGATTGAACTTTGGATTTTCGAATCGAACCAGATCGGGGGAACTCAAATGTGAAAATTGAAAGTACGGGGATTAGTTATCGCCGTTTTAAACCTCAGGGACCTATTTGAGAATGAGTCAAACCACAAGAACCCTAGGAGGACTTTTTCCTAAAATTAAAGAAAATGAGTGTTGATGTCATCAAAAGTCTAAGACCAATATTTTATTATAGATGAGAGACTGTAGACCAAATTTTAATAAACCAAAAATTTTATTACAAATACAAACATAAATTAAAGGACATGAGGATAATTTACTTATATATATTCGTCATGATTATATGTGCAGTTTGGCGTATATCAACTCAATAGATTTCATTAGTTTAAGAAGCGAACCATGATGGCGCAAATACATTAGGACGTCTAATTATTACATGGTATGGTTTGATGAAAAAAAAGTAAAAAAATGTCCAATGCTGTTGGATACTTCCAAATTAAGAAATATATCTAATGTTCTGATTTCTGAACGACCGCCTCAAACCTAATCCGATGGGAATTATTACCTGCTGCGGCTATATGTGTGCCCCAACTTTTTTGTCAAATTGGAGAGTAATTGAAACTTTTTCGAGAAACAGGATGAGAACATGGGTCAAATTATTTTTGACCCACATTTATTAATATTATAAAATTAAAATTATTATTATTGGTGAGAAGAGCATTGAAAACATTATAATACAACAAAATACCAAAGTAGTTTTTGCTACTTTGTGACTCGTCCCAGTTGATGGAAGGAGAAGCCATGTTAAACCCGTCAGAACTTTGGTGAATTGAGGACATATGTTGTTGCTGATATTGAATTTGAATGTTTGAATTGTTTCATCTATAATTATAATTTTCTGTACAATTTGATAGTATAGGAAATTTGCATCCATCTTAGTGTGTCAAATATAACAAATATTTAATTCCTGACATTTGTAAATTAGAAAAATACAGAAAATAAAACAGTATGATTCGATTGCAACAGGTAGATTCCACCACGCAATCCTGTTTTTCGTAAAAAGACACTGATATTTTAATTTATAAAGCTCAAAATTCGAGACCCAATCATTCAAATTTGCCCATCAAAGAAGGGGATGACCCACCTCAAATGAACGGTCCAGATATATAATATTAAGACCATCCGCATTCATGTCTCCGCTATAGTGTCGTGCCCTGGGCGCTATGTCAACGCGTCCCTGCTCTCAGTTTTTAACTCACAGTGGTACCCTCGCTTCAGTACCACGTCCTGGGCGCCACGTCAGCTTTTTTGTCAGCTCAGTTTTTTTAAAATTCAGTTAACTGTATCAAACTTGAGTATTTCTTTGCGTTTATTTCAAAAGACTAAATTAAAAATCGGACAAGTAAATTTTGCGAAAAAAAAATTTTCTTAACATCATTACATTTAAAAAAAATATAAATTGCTTAGTTCTTACATTAATCCTAAACTAATGTACAAGTTCAATCGCATTCTCTTATCATCATCTAAGAGGAGCTCGAAAGCGTCTACGGCTAACTTGTACGCTTTCTCAGTAATTGTTGATTTGATATTCTCGGGGATGACGAACTTTCCAACACGACAAAAAGCATGCACAAAACTATTCGGGCTTGCAAAATTGGGGAGATCGAGGATCTTGTACGCATTGGGCACCATATCGTAATCTTCGGCAACAAAAAAGATGCGGAATGCGGCATGGTAATGTTTGAAGGTCTCATTGTATGGGTCCATATGCCATGTCATAATGGACATGTCGTAGGCTTCACGGAGCTTCCCATCTCGGAAATGCTCATCTGCCATCTCCAACATTGACTCGGCCATAATGAAAAATATGTAGATTATGAAAGATAATAAAGATAAGAAATTTTGGTGTGAAAAATTAAGAAGAAGGTTGTAATGCCCTGTGATTTGACCGACTGCCTCCACTGTACCAACACAGGTCTTTTCTCCGTACTTTGTCCTCAATCGCACGCACCTTGGGAAAACTTCCCAGGAGGTCACCCATCCTGATCCTACCCTCGGCCAAACGTGTTTAACCTTGGAGTTCTTTGAGGATGTGTGCCCGAAAAGAAGGTGTACCTTGTTGATATGGATAGTAACAATCAAATCACTTAAGTCTTTCACACAATTCATATACAGGGAATCACATTCAACCCTCCTTAAATACGCGACGTCCTCGTCATGCCAGATACACATAATCCCAGAATCCCTCGCTTGTAGGTGCATTCGGTCCCCGAATCACACCGTACAAGTTGAGGTCGCTCTGATACCAAATGTAATGCCCCGTGATTTGACCGACTGCTTCCACTGTACCAACACGGGTCTTTTCTGCGTATTTTATCCTCACTCGCACGCACCCTGAAAACTTCCCAAGAGGTCATCCATCCTGATCCTACCCTCGGCCAAACGCGTTTAACCTTGGAGTTCTTTCAGAATGTGAGCCCGAAAAGAAGGTGCACCTTGTTGATATGGATAGTAACAATCAAATCACTTAAGCCTTTCACACAATTCATATACGGGGAATCACAAAGGTAGTAGTAATTTATAGAATCTTCAAATGAATTTGGACCACAAAAGTTTTACATCAAATTTGGACCACACATTTTAACCATATCTGAAAAGTCTCGTTATTTGGATTCAAACATTTGTCTAAAATTAATAAAAAATTATAAAAAACTCTTTATTTCACAAAATAGTCAAAAATATTAAAAGTAATTTTTAGAATTTTTTTCCAAATTTTTCCTTTTTTTTAGTTTTTTTTCGATTAAAAAAAAAAGAAAATGCTGACTCGGCGACGTGGCCCAATTAGAGCGGGCCATGTCGCTGGGGCGAGGAATGCCTGTCGGGGCAAGGCGCACCTCGCCTCCAATCCCCATTGGACACATGGCAAGGGGAGGGCGTACGCCCCCCTGTTGCGGGTGGTCTAAGTAGTAGTGAATGTTTGGAGTAAGATTTGATTAATTGAAAATGTATAATTGTTAAGACAATTTTTCAACATTTAATAGTTTTATTGATAATTTTCTTTTATAGTTTTGTTTATTCTAGATTAAAACAGAAGGTTGTTTTGTACTCATTGATAACATATTTTGATTTATATTGATATTGTATTTACATATAAATTAGTTTGAATTCAAACAATTTATTTTTTCTTTGGATTAAGAGAGGGGAAGAGGAATGTTCCACTTGTTAGTCAGTGACACAATTGTAATAATTGAATAAATTAAAATGTTAATTTGTTAATATCAAAAGGACATCTTGATATTTTTAAATATCACAGAGTAATCTTTAGCAATTTGTTCCAAATTCTAGCAAACTTAGGATAAAACTAGAGTGTCGGGCCATAAAATGGCTTTATAAGAGGCAGGTCACCCCTTTTTATCTACTACTCAAAGATTCTCATGAAATATTCCTTCCGTGAAGGTAGAAAAGATAGATCAATTCGAGAAGATCTCTGTGCGAGCAGACAAGGCTCTGAGAGATTTGCTAAGGATATTACATAAGCTATTCTCCACCTTGTTTGTCTCACCTGTGTGGATTGAATGACAATTAATGAATTTTATTAGTAAAAGTTGGAGAAAACGATCAAGTGGATGAAGAACTTACAAGAATGGGCAAGCTCCAAACTTGGAAATCAAAGAGTAAATTTGTTTATCATCATAACATAATTAATTATAAGTATTTCTCTTAGAATCTAATCTAGAATTTTGTATAAAATTTCAGAGAGATGTTAAAGGGATGATCTAAAAACTTTAAGATCAAATATAAGGTTTTTGAATAAGGTAAGTGTTTGTAAGTATTCCTCTTAGAATCTAAGTTTTTAGTGTCAAAACCATAGTTTTGATATCTTTTTCCTTGAGATTTTGGTGTCAAAATCATTTTAAAAATTTGAACATCCATAACTTTTGACTCGTTTATCTGAATTCTATTATAATATTTTTTCGAAAAGAGAATTTCAAAATCTACACATGTTCTCACTACGACAGAATAATCGACTTTCTGGGATCAAATTTGTAGTCGTCTGAAAGTTTCAACCAGTCCAAGGTTTTTTGATAAATATTTTAGTGATTTTGAAGAAAATTTTAACTGATACTTGAAGTTTTTATGCATGTGAACATGTATTAACATTGGAAATTTCTATTTGGGGTCATGTGTTATAGTTTTAAATATTAATTGATCACGATAAATAGAATGATTATAGTTTTGTTGTGTAATTTGAAGTGTATATTTCATGTATCAATAATTTGAATGAACGTGATTATGATATGGCTTGGTTATTATTAGTTTGATTTAAATTAATATGGAGTTATATGGTTAGTATTATTTTATATAAGTTGATGTGGAATTATCTGGTTAGTATTGTCATATATAAGTTGATGTGGAGTTATGTGGTTAGTAGTGTTAAATATAAATTGATGTGGAGTTATGTGGTTACTATTGTTAAATATAAATTGATGTGGAGTTCTATAGTACATCTTATGAATGTGAGTGTTTTTAGAATGGTACATGTAGTTGATGTCACTTGTTATTCATGAACATGATTAAAATGCTTAATTATTCATGGGAAAGGTATTTATGACTAAGTGAGCTAATATTAACTATCATACTAGAACTCAAGGCACCACAAACCAAGAGCTATACATCTAAATCTAAAAAACATGTTTTAAGGAAAATAAAGATCCCAGAGGTAAGTTTACCATGATTGTCTCCTCTTGTTGTCAGGACTACATGATTGCCACCACAAGCTACAACCTCTAAACCACAACTAAATCAGATGCCCATTTTATTACTAATGCATAACCAATCATTATAGACCCTACTAATATTATACTACACGATGGTATGTTTGTCCAGATTTTAAGCTTATTGATCGAATAATAGCAGGTGTAAGTGATAGCTATACCCCACCTAGTATTACTACAATAGCCTCAATCAAGATACTCTGAGGTCCAAATGATTAAATTACTGAGTTTTAAAGTTGTCAAAGAATTAATATAAAAAAATTGGTTATGGAGATAGAGAAGACATTTCACATTGCTCAAATCTCACTTGCTAAGAATGTAATGCTTGCTACATATGTGTTGACTGGCGATGCTTTGAGATTATGGAAAAATCAAAAGCAGATACATGCTAAATTGTTAATTGATATTGATTGAATATTAAAGCTTAAGTGTGTGGGTGGGAAAACTTCTTGAAAGATTTTAGGGAGCATTTAATCCATGTCTCTCGGTGTAGAGAATATGGCATGGAAGTTTAACCAATTGGTGCAAAGAGATAAGATAGTGACTAAATACAGCTCACTTATCAATGTTTAAGTTTACTACCTCTTTAGATGAAGACATACAAGATTGAAAATTTGATGACAGACTTACTGAAGAGATTAAGACCATGTTGTGCCCCTCCTACTATCTATTTACAAGGATATACTTGAGAGAGCACTAGTGGTTGAGCAAAATCTATTATGAAAAAGGGTAAAGAGTTAGTAAAGAAAAAAGTGAGTCCAAGCCAACCTACTAAGTCATCAAAGTGACCATATAACCTGACCTCAAGTGTCAGCGAGAGTACTTCTAGGAATCTTGACATATGGTACATGAGATAATAAATGAGATGCAACCGTTCAAGGCATATTTAATAATAGTGTAGGTGGATAACTATAGCTTACTTCAAGTACAAAAAGATAGGGTATCAACTGCCAACCTGTCCAGAACTTTGGGTACAACCAAGATATCCTAATTGTAAACCTATTTTGGCCCAAATCAACCGACATCAAAACCCATAATTTGGGTATATGCACTCAATTAGGAAGATACTAGTTAGAGAAAAGGTGTAATGACATATAATTCCTACTTAGTAGCTATTTCATTATACATAATACATGTTAATTCTAGAATTTTATCACCAGTAGGTATATTTTTAGTAGTTAGTTTTTCTGCAAATAATTTATTTAATTTTGGGATTATGTGCTCTTTCATTGGGAAGCGCTTTCTAAGGAGACATAAACTATGAAGGTGTAGGTGTGAAGATGAATTGAAAGCAAGGACACCATTGGGAAAGACTCTAGTGGTAGACCAAGATTGCTGAACAATTGTTAGCTTCTTTGATATTTTCAAATTGTGGGGATGTTGGGATGTGATGTTATCTTCAAATGAATTAACTGGAAGAACACCATGCATCTATTAATTGAAGGAGGAGAGTATCTTTAGCATTTGTGGAAAAAAAATTCATATATGAGAGCAAAGTCACCAAAGTTCCTCTGTATATAGTTTTTATTTTAAGAGCGAGAAAACTAATGGAAAATGGTACTGTAACCTATCTACCTTCTATGATGGACATCCAAAATAAGATTACACTAGATCAACTTTATAAAGCTCAAGAATTTCTAGATCTATTTCTCAAAGATGTACAAGGAGTGCTCCTATACCGCAATGTTGAATTATAGATCGAGTTGATTCCCCGGAGTAGACTAGTTTCTAAGGTACTATATTGTATGGATCTATCCAAATTAAAAGAGTTAAGTACCTACGAGTAGAGCTACTAGATAAGGTTTCATCAGGACTAGTTTTATAGAGAGCACCAATTTTATTTGTGAAGAAGAAAGATTGAAGTATGAGGATGTATGGATTATCGAGAATAGAATAAGTTCACTATTAAGAATTAATATTCTCTACCAAGGATTGAGCATCTATTTGACCAACTATAAGGAACTTAAATGTTCTCCAAAATAGACCTTTTATAGGCTACTAATAACTTAAGATTATAGAAGAGGATATACCTATAATTATTTTTCGTACAAGGTATAGACATAACAAACTTTTGTTTATGCCCCTTAGATTAACAACTACCTCATCAAAATTTATAGACCTTATGAATAGTACTTTCAACCCATACTTAGATAACAATGTAGTAGTATTCATTGATAATATCCTAGTATATTCACCCAGCAAATACGGGTATGCAAAACATATAAGAATGATATTGTAACTACTTTGGAAGGATCAGTTGTATGCAAAGTTTTGGCTCAAGAATGTTATTTTCTTACGGCAACTCATATTGAGGGATAGGGTATCTGTAGATCCTAGTAAATCAAGAAAGTGGTGAACTAGAAACAAACAAACTAATATAGTAGACATTCAAAGTTTCCTAATTTTAACAGGCTATTACCAACTATTCGTAGAGGAGTTCTCCAAGATAACAATGCCACTAATCAAATTAACTCAAAAAAGAGTGAAATTTATGTGTAGGAAAAAAATATGTGAAAAGCTTTTAAGAGATTACGAATATAATAGTATCAACCTTCATACAAGCACACCCAAGAAATAGAAAGAATTTTACTATCTACATTAATGCCTAAAAATGGGCGTCATTGAGTGCTATTACAGGATGATAAGGTTATTTTATATGCATATTGATAACTAAAAATATACGAGAAGAATTATCCCATACACAATCTAGAATTGGTAGTTGTAATTCATGTGCTTAAGGTTTGGAGATATTATTTTTATGAAGTACATTAATAAATTTCATAGATCACATATCTCAAATACATTTTAAAAAATTGAATATGAGACAGCAAAGGTGGTTAGAACTAATCAAGAATTGTGATATTGGAATCCACTATTACTCGGGAAAACCAATATGGTGGATGATGCCTTAAGCAAGATAGATCAAAACTCAGATGGAAGGACAATAAATGACCTAACAATATAAGAAAATTTGGTATGGTAAATGAGGAACCTCATACTAGAGAATGTTAGGGATTTAGTTAGGATATTGATCAACTTTGAAATAGAACCTATACTACGATTATAATTGAGTGAAAAACAACATCGAGATGCCAATATATCTACTCTCTGATACTAAGTTGAGTATGGAGAAGTAGAGAATTTTTATAAATGAGCTGATAGACACTTGTACTACCAAAACATGATATGTGTACCCATAACTAAAGAATTTAAGAATAAAGCATAATAGATGACTCGCTATATAGGATATCCTAGAGAAACTAAAATGCACCAAGACCTTAACCCTAACTTTTGATGGCCTGGAACGAAAAAAGAGATAACATTTTATGTGATATGCTATATGATTTATCAGCTAGTCAAAGTAGAATATCAACAATCAGTGAACTGTCTACAATCATTCAAGATTCCATAGTGAAATTGAGAAAGAATAACTATGAACTTTATAACTTGAATATCGAGGAATATGCAAGAAAATAATATAATTTAAATCATAGTAGATTGACTTATTAAGTTTTGTCATTTTGTGGTCCATAAGACAGGGATGTTGATTTAACATATGACATTACCTTAAATAAGGAAAATAATGCAACTTAACTAAGTTTCAATAAATATTAATTTTGATCAAAATATAAGATTTTTGTCTAGATTTTGGAGTGGCATTAAAAAAGCAATAGGAATGCAATTATAGTCGTAAATAAATAAGCAATATAAGTGAATGATATAAACTTTGGAATATTTATTACGAGCTTATGTTTTGGACTTTGGAGAAAATTGGGAATGGCTTATTTCCTTAGTGAAATTTGCCTAATAATAGCTACCAAACAAGTATAAGTATGGCTCCTTATGAAGCTCTATTTTAAGAAATACCGATTGTCCATAAAGTGAAACAAGATATGAGAAAATGAAACTCTTAGTCTATTAAGGTTTAGGGAGTTAACTGAGAAGGTATTAGTGGTATGATCACAACTATAAGCAGCAAAGAATTAACAAAAGAAGTTTCCAGACAGGAGACCATATATTTTTTGAAAGTAACACCTACCAAGGGTGTTCGCTAATTTGGGATCAAAGAAAAACTGAGACTACGATTTATTAAAACTATTTAATATCATTGAGTAGATAAAAAATGGCATCAGACTAGCATTATCTTTGACTCTAGCTAGAATATATAATGTATTTCACAAATCTATGTTATAAAATTATACCTCAAGAAAAGGCCAAGTAGTAAAAGAGATTATCATAATTATCTGTCCCAATGCAAGTTACGAGGAAGTAATAAAGAGAATTGTAGACCCAAAGCTACAAGAACTTCACAAAAGAATGATTGAATATATCAAATTGTAGTGGAGTAATCTCAAGGAAAGATAAACCACTTCGAGCTCAGTTTAGAAATGAAGGAGAAATACTCATACCTCTTCCAAAGAGGGGGTATTTTGATATTTTTAAATATCATAAAGGAGCTTTTAATAATTTGTCCCAAACTCTAGCAGTCCTATGGCACAACTAGGATTTTGGGTCATAAAATAGATTTGAAAGAGGTTGATTGTCCCTTTTTTTAACACTCAAAGGGTATGTTTGGTACGACTTCTGGATAGGACTAAAACTATAGGATAGGACAGTACTGAATAGAACTAGTTGTTCTAGCTGTACTGTCCTACGTTTGGTTATTTCAGTACATAATTGAATATATTGTCTATTTCTCTGTTTTTTATGTGTAATAATTTAATCTAAAATTTTGTTAAAGACAAAAATATTGTTTATGATAACAGTAGATAATATCATTAAATTGAGTAAAATCAATCATTACATTAACAATAATGTTGTATCATAGAAATGCAATCTTTGAATAAAAAATCAATACTAAACTAAATATTAAAAAATAATCTTTACGACTTAAGATCATGTTAATTATGTTATAAATATTTTTAATATGATATCACATAATTTAACAAATATTTTCTTTGTAGAGATAAAATATTATTAAGAATCATTCATATATGTACAATGTATAACAAATGCGTATGTTAAATTTATTTATTTAACTGACTCAATAAAATAATATCATTGTAGATATGTATGTATTAATCAAATATATGGATTAACCATTTTAATATTTTTATATGGATTTAAATCAGAAATATGAAATACAGAAAATCTAAATGAATCACAATTAAAACAATTGTATATAAGATCTAAAATTTTATATTAGAGAAAATGATTATTAATTATTAAGTTAATATAATAACAAATAAGAAAAAGAAATAATATAAGGTAATATGGTAAAAATATGTTATGAGATATTTCTATCCTTGGACAAAAAATTTTAAAATAAGTGGGACAACAAATTGGGAATGGGCTTTGACAAGATTTCAATTTTTTCCTGTCCATTCTTGTGCCAAGCATATGCTTGGACAAAATGTTTTTGTCCAGTTCTGTCCAAACCATAGTACCAAACGCACCCAAAATTCTCATAAAATATTCCTTCTGTGAATGTAAAAAATACAATCAGATCAAAGAGATCTCTATGAGAGCAGACGAGACTTTAAGAGATTCACTAAGGATATTGAATAAACTATTCTCTGCCTCATTTTTCTAATCTGTGTATATTGAACAATTATTTATGAATTTTATTTATAAAAAGAGGAGAAAACAATTAAGTGAATAGAGAATTACGAGAGTAAGGGAGCTATGGACTTGAGAATATAAGAATGATTTTGTTTATCATCATAATGTAATTGTGTGAATGTGTTCCTCTTCGAATCTAATCTAGAGTTTTTTTATAGAGTTTTAGAGTGATTTGTAAGGACAATCTAAAAGCTTTAAGATCAAGTTTAAAGTTTTTGAACAAGGTAAGTGGATTATGTCCGAGTTTGACTTGATGTGCTTATTGTTGTAATTTTTTGATTTATCACTATATTGGTATGATCTTGTATTTATGTTATGACTCACTTGAACATAGGAGTTTTTTCACATCCTCGTTGCAATGATAGTGAAGTAGAGTGTCGAACCACGAGGAACTAGTTTGGGTACTTTTTGGGTTAGCTAGCTGGCCTAGGACGAAATTAATGAGAATTCCTTTGTGCTCGATCCGAGGCGTGCTGATGATGCACGTGTTATTTATGGTATTCTGGCCCCTATGGCGCGCACCACTAGTGCCTTTGTAGCGAGCCAATGGCGTCCAGCAGAGCTCGCCACACGAATAGTCGGCACGAGCCTATGTTCGGTCAACACTGGTGTGTGCCACTCATAATGGCGTGTGCCAATGTTCCTCGTTCAAGAACAATGGTGCGCGCTAGTCACCTATGGCGCGCGCCAAGTACCACCAGCAATAGCACTGAGCAAGTTCGGTTATGTCGATCCACAGGGAATTGGGTTTTTTGGCCACGTATTTAGCTTCTAAACTTATCTAGGAGTATATTATGATGTTTGGTTGATTGGTAACTCGATCAAACTTCTAAAATTTGAATCTAAAGATTAAGAAAGTGAAAAGTCTAAGAACTTCAAAACACAAAACTACAATCTAATTTAACAAACTTGAACAAGAGTGAGTTTGGTACCATTGAAACTTATGTAATCAAACAACTCAGGGGGTTTATTATGTTTATGTTATGATCCGAGTGTTTCATGAGTAACAAATCTTCACTTTCACGCTAGATTTGTCTAAATTGAACTTTAGCAAAACTTAGACCAACTAGATGTTCTTTCGACCCCACTAATCGATCCAAATCAAGCTAAGAACAAATTTTGAGTATCACTCAGTAGACAACTTATTACTTAAGTAGATTTCTCTTTCATTAAGCAATTAGTCATCTAGTTAATCTTTACATCAATTCCATCTCCTTTCGGTCTCAAGTTTTGACTAAGTTCATAATCATGGTTATTCACAAAGATTTTATCACAGCCAACTAGTCTAAACCATTGTCAGAGGCAAGAACTAATAATGATCATAACCTTAGTGAAACCATAATTAAGCTTTAAGTCCATTAACTAGAACATAAATCTAAGCATGTTTATCCCCTCAAATTAGTTGATTACATGTTAGTTTCAAGGCACCAAACTCACAAACAAACTACTTACACATGTTTATACAAAACTACATACTTATATACAATATGAACATACGCATAAATACAAAGGAAAGAGTTAAGGAGGAGGAAGCTTAATGATGTTCTTGAAGCTTTTCTTCCTCCTCCATCATGTTCTTCCCTCTTGGCAGAGACATTTTTGCACAAATTCGTGGCCTAACTCTCTGTCTTCTCCCTTCTAAGTCTCTCTTAGCCAAAATGACTAAGTTATACAAAAACCAAATAGTAAAAAATAAGTTTAATATTTTAAAACTTAAATATCCTAACCACTACTCTAATGTGTCTCCCATTTGTGTCTGCCACCCTCAGATAATCCATTTTTCCTGAGTGTCATGGCCCCAATGTGTTTGCCAATGAGAAGAGCAAGTGGGATGGCCAACTTCCTGTCACTGTCTGTCCCTAGCGTGCACCACTCGTGCCTTTGGCGGGCGCCAGCTATGCCATAAGTCTGTCGTCAGTGACCTCGCCTCTATTGGCGTGCGCCAGTAGTCACTGGCGTGCGCCATTCTTGCGTTTTGGACCTTTTAGACTCAGAATTTGAAGATGCTTATTAGAGTCAAAGTTATAGCCCTGGATGTCTTCTTTCCAACGCTACCTCATTCGTCTCATTTGCACATTGGATACAAAAGTTATCATCATTTGAGTTGTAAAAGGTCTTGCTTGGCGTATGCGAGGATCATTGATGTGCGCCAACGGTGCCAGATTTGCACTTCTTGCCTTCGTGCCCTTCCTCTTGTCCATGCCTTTATGTGTCCGCTCATTCTTCCTCCACTCGTTCCTCAAATATGCTCCTAAAAACAAGCAAACACAATGAATAACGATAACTCAACCAAAACACACAATGAACGAGAATTAACACTTTGACAACTAATAAGTAACTAAACCAACTATAAACAGTAGAAAACTACTACGAAATAAACACAAATAATGAGTGTTTTACACACTCATCATAGTTTGGCCCATACCTAATCAACCATGGTTCACACATATCTCTTAAGGGGTACTAGGTAACTCAAGATTTGTGTGATCAAATAGAGAGAAAGGTACATGGACTATCAAGACTTGTGGAGGATGATAATTTTGCTTATTAGACCCTTACGCAAAAGGGGAAGTATTTACTAGTAGATCACAAAAATGCTATTATGAGTTTCCCATACCTAATCCCACAAGAATGGACTCTAGAGGTCTGTTAAGTGAAATGTATTGTGATTGTTCGTATTTCTGATTTGTGATGTCGTTGGGTAAGTTTTTTGCTCTTTGTTTTGTGATCCACTTACTGAGTTTGTGACTCATCAAGAATGTCATTATATGTGTTTTTAGATTTGAGGGTGATGCACCAGGAATATAAATCGTATAGGAGAGCTACATGCATTCATTTTTTTATTTTCAATAAATAAGAAATCAAAGTACTTTTGGATGTTTAGATTTATAGTTGACATTTTGATTATTTGAATATTTTGTTACTTAATAAAATTACGTGTCGAACAAGATACTTTATGTCTTAGGGGTTTTTCATGTCGATTTTTAGTTCGCGACAATAATACACTAGTTTGAGGTAATGACCAACACGTGGGTCCCACCACCATCTAAAGTCAATAAGACCATCCACTATCGTGCCACTGCTATAGTGTCGTGTCACTACTCTATGTCAGATTCTTCTGCTCTCCGTTTTCATTTTTTTTAGCTCTCGTTCTTTAGAAATACAGATAATTGTACTAAACTCAAATATGGCTTTGAATAAATTTAAAGATGCTAAATTTGATTTGGAACTAACAAAATTTATCATTTTGCGAAATAAAATTTTAGGGGAAATTAGGCTAAGGTCCCTGTAGTTTGGGGATTAGACGAGTTCAGTCCCTACTATTTAAAAACTATTCTTTGGGTCCATAATATCATAAAAACATAAACGTTTGGTCCCTCGCTCCGACGTCAAAAAATTTTCCGACCAAAATATGACCTGGTGTGACCCTTTTACCCTTCGTCTAAAAACATCATCATCCTTCATCTACATCGCCATCGTTCACCACCAGTTCATGCCTCGAAGAAGAAGACTCCTTGAAATTGATTCAAACGGCATCCAAAACCCACAAATTTTCTAAAAAACAAACCTTAAAATGACTCCTCCTGTTGGCAACTCAATGTTCGACAAATAAAACAAACCTCAAACGACAATCAAAACCCACCGAGAAACAGCATCCAAAAGCACGAATTTTCTAAAAATAAACCCTAATCAAATCAAATTTTCTGAATCGTCCACCGACTTGCTACCACTATTGTCCTCCCCCGGTGCCGTTGAGGGGCTGGATCCTGGAGTGGGTGGATCGGCCGATGGTTGTTGAAGGGGCGCACGAACCCTGAGAGCACGCCATCGCAATCAAATGGTCCCATCACTAGACGAAAAATCAAAAGTAGAAAAACAAGCAATTTCGGGGATAATTGAATTCCCTAAGAAGTTGAACGAGAAGTGGGTGTCGATGGAATCTAAGAAGGAAAACCCTACCTTAGCCTAATTTCCCAAAATTTTATTAAGTTAAAGACATGTTACTTGAGAAATTGAAAGTAAATTAAAAAAAAATAAAAATCATACATCTAATGAACTCTTTATTTTTTATACAGTTTTGATAATAAAAAAATACTTAATCTCTTCTTCTTTTGGGAGTAGGTCTCTTCCTTTGAGCAAGCAAAGCATGGAGAATAATAGTATTGGCTTGGTGTATTTTCTCCTTAGTGCTTAATTTTTTGGCTTCGTTAATTGTTCCATTCTTTTATTTTTGTTTTTCTCGTGTAGCTACAAGAGTCTAAGAACTTTTGTGTAATCGCTTTAGATTTTTTGCATCCAATTTATAATAATTCGAGCTCTATTGAGAACGACTCATCGCTTGTAGTGGCTTTCTCCTTTCCTTTTGCAGTTCTCTTTTTCTTAACAGCTTCTCGGCCAATTGCTCATAACATTGTTGATTATTTGCTCATTGGAGTAGTGGAATCGGCAAGAACTGAATATTCTCTCTCCTCAGAGGTTCTTGTTCTCTTCATACTTCCATTGCTCTCTATATCTTGTGTCTCTTTCAGAGAGGTGAAGGATTGAGGGTCCTGCATCCTAGGATTCAACTTAGGATGTTTGCGCATGACTTCCATAAAAACCTGCAATCAATAAAACAAATTGTGTGTGTTAAGATACATTTCATGTGCTTCAGCCAATATATCAGATTCGACATATCTACTTTGCTTTTGGTAGGATGCATGGATGTAGGCCTCATTTCATCCTCTACATGCCTCAGATAGGCATTAATGACAACTTTTTATCTGCTCCACATTTGTTGTGCTAAGATCGACAAGATTTTTTGTTCGACTTTGGTTGTATAATTTTCCATATTTCCAGCTTTTAGATGTTGCTCTATCACCTTTCTTCGAAGGAGATAAATGTAGTTGTGGGTTTTGTGGTCAATTTTGCTAGATATTTGGTAGATTTTATGGTCAATTTCCTAGATATTTGGTGATTTTCTGATCAATTTTGCTAGATATTTGGTAGATTTTGGAATTTTTTTGAAAAGTACTACCGATAGGCATGGTAGATTTTGAGGATAATTTCATGGATAATTTGGATAAATTAGATGAGATTGATAGTAATTAGGTAGGTGTTAAGAGTAATTCGGTGGATTTTGAGCATAATTTGGTCGGTTTGGAGAATGTTTTGGTTGGGTTTAAGGATAATTTAGTCAGTTTGTAGAATAATTTGGTTGGACTTCAGAGTAATTTTGGTTAGTGATTCGTGGGTCTTGGTTAGACTCTGAAATTTAGCTAAGATTTTGGCTAAGCTAAGAGTACACTATAGAATTAAAAGCTAAAAACCGTGATTTGGACAATATACCATGTTCGACATATCTGCTTCGATTTTGGTAGGATCCATGGCTGTAGGCCTCATTTCATCCTCTGCACACCTCACATAGGCATTTATGACAATTTTTTATCGGCTCCATATTTCTTGGGCTAAGATCGATAGGATTTTCTATTCGACTTTGGTTGTACGATTTTCCATGTTTCTAGTTTTTAAATGTTGCTCTACACCTTTCTTCGAAGGAGACAAATATGGTTGTGGGTTTTGTGGTCAATTTTGCTGGATATTTGGTGGATTTTTTGGTCAATTTTGCTGGATATTTGGTGGGTTTTGTGATCAATTTCGCTATATATCTGGTAGATTTTGGAATGTTTTTAAAAAGTATCCCCGTAGGCATGGTAGATTTTAAAGATAATTTTCTGAATAATTTGGATAAATTGGATGAGATTAATAGTAATTAGGTAGGTGTTAAGGGTAATTCGGTGGATTTTGAGCATAATTTGGTTAGTTTAGAGAATGGTTTGGTTGAGTTTGAGGATAATTTAGTTAGTTTGTAGAATAATTTGGTTGGACTTTAGAATAATTTTGGTTACTAATCGGTGGGTCTTGGTTAAACTCTGAAATTTGGCTAAGATTTTGGCTAAGCTGAGAGTAAGCTGTAGAATTAGAAGCTAAAAAATCATGATTTGGACTAAACGATCTAAGATCAGTCTAATCAACATCTTTACTAAACTCATTGGGATTCATATCTAGGATTAAAACTAATTAAAAGAAGAGATGAGGATTTTTGAATTGGTGTGAAAAATTGATTTGAATTTGATTTCTATTTACACATTTTTCAAACGATTCTATACCACACAAATTTTTTAACTCAAAAAATCATATCAATTGGATACAATGTTTTTTATAAAATTATGGAAAAATATTAAAAATATTTCGTTCAAACAGAAAGATGTAAAATGGTAAAAAGGAATGGTTAGAAATTGTTTTCGAAAATTTTCTAATTGTCTTTTGAGTTTTTAAACTTTTTTAATTAAAAAAAATTAAGTGAGCTAGGCCCGATGACGTGGCCCAATCAGAACGTATTTATTTATTAACCCACCTTACCATTTACCTATCACAAATTGTTTAATAATTGACACGGTAAAGGAAAACTAGAGATTCAATTCTGTTGCAGTTGTCCTAATTGGTTCGACTTTTGTAGAAGTTTTTTGTCCTCCATTTTCTACCCATAGAAAATTCGATAAAATTATTATATCCAAAATTTTAAATGGATGAAATAAAAATAGTGTGAACCTAATAATAGTATGACATTAGTCCACTGTTATATTAACTAAAAAAATAGATAAAATTGTATAATTATTAACAAATTCACCACATTTTATAATTACAACTTTTGTACCTGAATAAATATTGTACCTAAAAATTGAAAATAATTAAATAGAGATCATGTGAAAACATTCTTAAACACGAGTTTGATATCTCAATCTAAAATTAAACTAAAATTGTAAAACAATGACTAAATGAAACTTTACCCTAAAAAAATGACTAGATGAAATTTCCATTTATTGAAACAAATCAACCACACTTACTGTTAAACAAAAAGTCTAGTATATAACCAATGTTTTGACTATCCTTTCTGAAATCATTGGATATTTATAAACTTATTTAAGTGAATAATCTTCAAAGTCGGTAACACTACCGTCTCGTCTATTTTCTTTCGCGACAAAATCAAAATAATTGGGATGTAACCTTTTTCACCCCACAATACAGACAGAGAGGGGGGAAAATCCAATTGGCAGATAGGTAGGGGATTGCCCTTACCTTACGCACACATATAATACTATTGCATATGGTTAGTCATTTTCTCCAAAGGAAGAAAAAAACAAAGAAATAATTATCAAAAAGTACAAAACTACAAGCGATCAATAACTTTAATTTAAATTAGTCAATTTTTAAATATATTTATATAAAAACAAAAACTACAAGAGCGTCAGCTTCAGACCAGTGAGCTAAAATTCTGCAGAGACAATAGTGATTAGAGATAACGTCATAAACCGACAGTAAAACAACCCAAACAAATAATTAATTCACTGCTTAATCATCAAAACCAAATACGTCACGGATTGTTTTATGTATGTAGCTTCTTAATCCCAGGAGTAATCACACGAAAAAATTGAAACAATTTATAAGTGAGGAACCCAGAAAAGGAGGATTAAAAACAGAAGAAAAAAACAACCAAAACTTCGGAGAACAAATCAATAACCGAACCTCACGTGCAATATACATCAAACTACACAGGTGGAGGAAGGAAAGGGAATGGAATGATGGTCACTCTATGAGTGATGACTTGTGTTATCGTGTCTGTCGTCGTCGTCGCAATGGTGTTGTGTGTGCGAGTCGGGTTGAGTCTGGTAAGGGCTCAACCCGGCCAGCATATTTAAATGCCCTTCACTAACGGTGCCACTGAGGCCCATCTGCTGGCTAGGCAAGAGGGCCACCTGGGTGGGGAAGTTCATGAAATGTAACCCACTAGACATGCCACCTCTATATAGCGCGGCTGCGGCGCTATTGGTAACGGGTGGAAATGTCCATATTGGGTCTCCACTCATGACCTGTGAATTCCCAGGATTGGCTACCATCCAGAAATTTGCTGGATGGTGGCCAGTAGTTAGGGACCCGACAGAACTCGACTGTAGTAAATAGTTTCCGAGCTGTTGTTGCTCCGAATCCGTTGGCTTCCTTTTCCGCGGGGTTGACTCGTCCTCGACACCATGTTCTTCGTTGTTGTTATCTGATGCAAGCTCCAGGGCGGAAGAAGAACTGCCATCTCGCAGTTCCTGCTTCGCCTGTAGCATTGCACCCAGATTGTTAGACTGGAAGTTGAGAAACCCCTGGCCTGGACCCGGCCCGGCCTCGAGCCCGATCCCGGAGAACATGCTGCTCCCTGGTCGTCCCCGGGGCGGCGGCTGGAAGGCAAAACTGCTAGGGTTAAAGGCGGAGGAAGAACGGAGATGAGCGGGGAGGGACATGGTGGACCCGGAGCTTCGCAGCGAGATGTTGAGGGACGTGAAGTTGGCCGGGATGGTGCCGGTTCCGGTGGCGGCGATCACGGAAGGCTCGGCCTGTTGGAGTAGCCACTCGATGGTCTCCCCGTCGGACTTGTGGCCGAGCTCGCGGGTAAGCTGGAAAACCCTAGCAGCGCATAAGGCAGGCATCCGGATCCTTCTCCCACGCCCATCCACCTTCGTGTGTCGGTCCTTGGTTGACGTCCTCTTCGGGGGAGGCTTCTTCGGACCCTCTTCGGTCACGACAACGGCCGTGTCCGTGGCCGAAGTGGGTTGTTGTTGTTGGTAAGGAGAAGAGGAGGAGGAACAAGGTTCGTCTTCTTTCTTCTCCAGCAACTGAAATGGGAAGTTACTGGGTCGGTGGAATTGGTGTTGGTGGTGGAAATTGTGTTGTTGTTGGTGTTGTTGGTGTTCTCCTCCTCCTTCTCCTCCAGGTGCTTCCATTAGAGCATGGAAGCAAGTTGTTTCTCTAATGGCTTTAGTTTGTATTGATGTGGCTGTTGCGTGGGAGAGAGGGAGAAAGGAAAATGGGTTATTTGGTCTGTTTATACTAAGTAATATTTTCTTTATTTTTGTGGGTCTTCCAGGTTTCTTCTTGTTCTGAAAGACATTTCTATTTTTTTTTTATTCAATGTTATTTGAACTTTCAGAATAAATTTGGGTAAAATATTTAAAATATGCAAAATTGTTCCAACAAATATGGGATTTTTTTTAATTAGTGTTATTGTTCACGAATTTTTATCATTTTGGTATTCAATATCCAAAATTATGGAAAGAGTGTCCACGGTGGACAGTCGAGATTTTATCCCGGTTATTGAACCAGTAGCCAGGATTTTAGCCCGGTTTAACCAATAGCCGGGTTTTCACACCGGTTACTGAAAACAGTTTCGAATTCCGACTATTGATTAAATCGGGCTAAAATCCCGGCTACTGGTTCAATAGCCGAGATAAAATCCTGCCTACTGGTTATCTAAATCTCGAGAGAAAATCTGGAATTCACAGACGAATTCGATTATGAGATTTTCTATCCACCAATAGGCGGGAAAATATTCCGTTCATTGATTAAAACTTGGCTATAACAAGATTCACTCAGAGAACGAACTACAGAACCCCGCAACCCCTAATTCCACCAAAATTTTTTATTTTTCCAGCCTTTGAAGAGCAACTTGGATTGAAGCTTCAAGCAGGTAAGTAATTGTTAATTAGCTTTTATGACATAGTTTATTTACAAATTTTTGAATCCTAGTTATTAATTTTGTGTTATTGTAGTTAATTATCGTTTATAGTAATTATTGAAACTTGATAGCCGATTAAGAATGGTTGTTATTAGTTTAGATTTGTTGAACTATCGTTATTAATTTCGTGAATTAGGATAGATTAGTGTAATTAATTATCGTTAATGGTGATTATTAAAACTTGATAATTGATTAATAACGATTGTTGTTAGTTTTGATTTGTTGAACCATCGTTATTAATTATCAATAATGTTAAACTTTAAAACTCAAAAATTGATTAAGAATGGTAGTTGATTTTTTAAGTTAATTTGCGAAAAAATGTTATTTCGTAATTTAGACTTGTTGAACATTTGGTATAACAATTTATAGTTGTTTGATCATTGGTTGAAATGATGCGTTTGAATTAATTAGGGGTAGATTTTTAATTTGACTTGTTTAAACATATTTATAAATTTTTGTATGTAGATCTATCTAAAATGTCTCGGCAAACTATTCAAATTAAAGTGTTGTACGATGGAGAAGTTAAGGAAAATAGGCTTACTGGTTTTTAGTACGAAGGAGGATGTGAAGCGAGGTTGAAGTTTCACGAAAATATGTTAACGTACGAGCGGTTATGGCGAAAAGTGGTTGAAAAGATTTCTTTTGATGATAATGAAGTACTAGATGAATTGCTATTTAGATGTCCCATAGCTTCAGAAATGTTTCTATTGAGCATGACGGAGATATTGTCAAAATGGTTCAGACCATGGTCAATTATTATATGGGGTAGAAGCGAGTGAAATAGCAATGGACATATTTGTGGAGAAGAGAACACGTGAGGAATATGATCTCATTCCTGTCCAAGAAAGCCAATTGGACGAAGAAGCTAACTTGGGCTTGGACCCAAGTACTCCATATGCAATCAATAACTTGGACTCGAAATATGACGAAGAAGAAGAGGAGGCAGAAGAAGAACTAGACGATGAAGAAGAAGAGAACGACGAGGCCTCCGAATCAAAGTCATCAGTGCCACCTGAAATCTCGACATTCCAGATGGCTTGTGACCGATGCACCTCTTGGTGCTTCAAAAGACTCCAGTCAGTAGGACCTCCATGACCGAAAATGTCTCCATGCTGCTGTGATGCCATACATGAATAATATATAAAAAATAAACATAATTAATTTAATACACATAACATATAAAAATTAATAAACTACAAAGTACACACCATATATATTACTTAATCTAAAGCTAAAATTAATATTGAAAACTAATAACCATATATATTGAAATTATGCTAAAATTAGTATTACTAAACTACATGCAAATTTAAGAATCTATCAATTGTTCAAAAAGACAATCAAATTCAATAAAAAAATCAATTTCACATCCAAAATTCAAATTCACGTCCAATAACTCAAATCCACGTACAAGATATGAAATCCACATTCACAATTTCAATTTCAATTCAATAATTAATTCAAATTCACATTTTCAATAAATCAAATTCACATTCAAAAATCAAATTCACATTTTAAGAAATCAAATCCACACTCAAGAATTCAAACCCATTTTCACCAATTCCAATTCACAATCACCAATTCTAATTTATAATTCACAAACCAATTTCAATTTAATTCAACAATTCACAATCACCAATTTCCAATTCTAATTCACAATTCACAATCACCAATTCACAATTACCAATTCCAATTCATAATTCACAAACCAATTCCCCTTCAATTCAACAATTCACAAACCAAATAACAATCTATATACGGTAGCTATATGGGGAGGAGGATGGCCGGGGTGTGGCTGGGTCGGCGACAGCGCCAGAGGAAGGCCGGCGTGGAGGTGGCTCGGCTTGGTGGAGGGCTGGGCTCGGATCGGGGTGGATTTTTTAGTGTTTGGGAGGAATGATCGAAATTTTATCCCGATCGGGCTTAAAAAGCCCTCGAACCGGTAGGCAGGATAAAATCTCGACTATTGGTTCAATAAGCGATATTTTAGCCCAGTTTAACCAATAGTCGGGATTTATCCCAACCATTGAAACCGGTACCAAAACCCGGCTATTGGTTAAACCGGACTAAAATCCCAGGTACTGGTTCAATAGCCGGGATTTAATCTTGACTGTCCACCGTGGACACTCTTTCTATAATTTTGGATGTTGACTACCAAAATGATAAAAATTTGTGAATAGTAACACCAAATAAAAAAAATCCCAAATATGTCAATATTATTTAAGTGATAATAGACTTAAATTTATTTAAGAAAATTTTGAATACAAATGTTATGAATATAGAATTTAATCTTTGTCCGAGAGTTACTTTTAAATAATAATCAAAATATTCAACTCTAAATAATATTGTTTCGAACGTAAAGATGAGAGACTATAGAACATAGATATCCTTTCCCCTTCATCTGCCCCTTTTTCTATTATTAGGGATAGCGCCTGGAATCCCCACATGTAGAATTGATGTTAAGAAGAGAGAAAGTGGGGGACAAGGAAGGGAGGGAGAAAGAAAAAAGTTTTGACAACAAAGATAGAGTGGGATTATAAGTCTATATGTACATTACATAACTTTATGTAATTTTTTGGGAGTTAAGATTAACAAATATAAAAAATATGTCTAAACTTATTTGGACTAATGTTATTAGGCAGAGAGATGATTTGACAAAGGTAAGTAATTCAATCCCTAACTTTTATAATTTGGTATAAATATTTATTAATGAAAACATAAAAATATTAATAAATTATTTTAAGACAGTCATTCATAAAATAAGAATCTGAAACTTTTGACTCCAAATAACTTAAATTCGGGAAAAAAAATGCTTAGAACCGATGAGGAGAGAAACTCCTCAAATAAGAGAGAGCGAGAGAGCGAGAGAGAGAGAGAGAGAGAGAGAGAGAGAGAGAGAGAGAGAGTATAAGCCAGAGTCCAGAGAGAGATCATTTTGCCTTTCTCTGCTGCCTTTTTTCATTATTAGGGGAGCGCCTGGAATTCCCACTTTAAGAATTGATGTAAAAAAAACCTTATTTGAAATAAAGATAATGAGTGGGAATTACTTATAAACAAGGATAATGAGTGGGAATTATAAGGTGGGAGCTTTAAATTATGAAAGCAGTTTTTGTTTGGTTAAGATCTGTTTGGGACGTTCTTACATTATTTCGGGTTAATGATAACATGTGGATTATCTTAATTTTAGGATGAACATTAACATTAGTACGAAATTTATCATGTTACTACTAATAAACGTTCAGATAACAGCTATTTGACTTAAATAACTGTTTTTTTTTCTGGATTTAGTCAAAAGTATCAATTTGGTGCATCATTAAACTTTTTTATCTTCAAATTTAGAATCAAATTAGTTGGTCTGATAGAAAAATTGAATATTATGTATTTTTGGACAGTGACAAGTTAAAAAAAAGAAGAGATTTTTTCGTAGCAAAGTTTTGTGAAAGAGGGGCCCTTTGTTATTGTGGCTGGACAGGCTCTTTGGTTCAGACTCCACGTGAGGTGCTCTTTTTTATGATTCAATCCATAAAGACAATAGTGGCCGAGGTGGGTCCCGATCCGCAAGTCAAAAATTTGGGAGACCTGTAAAGGAAAGAAAGATTACCCAGTGGGGCCCCTTCTCATTCAAGTAATCATTTCATTTTCCACCCAATTTCGCCTTTGTTCCTAAAACTTTACTTGAGAGAGAGCTGCCTTTGGGATTCCTCCAGACAGTACTTAGTACTAGTAGTAATATGGTTGTCATGCTAATCGTTAATGTACTTTATTATACTTTTTTTTGAGAAAGAATGTACTTTATTATACTTCAAGGTAAATGCATCCGAAAGAGATGATTACTACATGAAGGACGTTGGTATTGCATTAAAAAGTAAAAGTCTAATTTATTTACAAATTTTGACTAAAATTTCACGAGTATATAAAATATTTTGTAAAAACTATTTCCAATAAGAATTGACCCTGCTCAACTATGGACATCAAATGAAAAAAGTAGTTTGTAGTGGTCTGTTTTGGGGTCTGGATTCGGTCCTGGACATTAAAAAAGTCCAGGACCGTTCTGGACAATTAAGTGGTTTTTTCAATTGGATCAACTGGTTTTGCTAGTGTGTTAAAGTGGTTTTGCCAAGCGGATCAAGTGGTTTCTTCAAGTGATTTTTTCAAGCGGGTCAAGTGATTTTTTCAAGCGCGGGATCAAGTGGTTTTTGCCAGCATGTTCAAGTGGTTTTGCCATTATGTTCAAGTGGTTTCGTTAATATGTTCAAGTGGTTTTGCTAGTGTGTTGAAATGGTTTTGCCAAGCGGGTCAAGTATATTTTTCAAGCGGTTTTTTCAAATGGTTTTTTCAATCAAATCAAGTAGTTTTTCAAGCGGATCAAGTGGTTTTTTTAAATGGTTTTTTCAAGCGGATCAAATGGTTTTTTCAATCAGATCAAGTGGTTTTTTCAACTGAATCAAGTGGTTTTTTCAAATGGTTTTTTCAACCGGATCAAGTGAGTTTTTTCAAATGGTTTTTTCAATCAATCAAATGATTTTTGCAAGCGGATCAAGTGGTTTTCTTAAATGGTTTTTTCAATCGGATCAAGTGGTTTTTTCAATCAGATCAAGTGGTTTTTTCAACTGAATCAAGTGGTTTTTTCAAATGGTTTTTTCAACCGGATCAAGTGGTTTTGCGGAACCACTTGATCCGCTTGAAAAAACTACTCGATCCTGACTTTAAAAAAGTTCAAGACCGTCCTGGAAATCCGGTCCAGGACCGAATCCGGTCCCTCTGTTTTGGCTTCGCCCGTTTGGTTTTGGACCCTCGGAGGAGGAGGAATTGGAGGGACCTTTAGAGGATTAGATTATCTTGGATTTGGTTCTTTTTGGACCCGAAAAGCGATTATCGGAGAAGTTTCGGCTTGTTTAATTGTTTGGGTGTATATGGGTGATTTATGCACTAAATAAAATTTTGAAAATCGTATCATTTTAACAGAAATTAGAAAAAATATTTTATTAGATGAAGTTTTTACATTATTTAACTTGCCAATTTTTTTGCGGGGAAAAAATTTAATAAAAAAGGAAAGAAAATTGTGAGAAAATAACATAAGAAAACCCATATCGTTTTAAATTCTTAATTCAATTGCTTACAATTTTATTTATCGAATGTTTTTGAAAGGCATATTATTGATTGAACTTGATATTGGCAATTGAACTGCTTAAAATTTTTTATTGATTGAATTTGATATTGTCAATTGAATTGCTTATAATTTTATTGACTGAACTTGATTCGTGATTGATATTAATAGTTAATTTATAGACACACTATGTGCAACATTTTGTGAAGTCAAAGAGGATACATAGCTAGGTAAATCGTGAAATTTACAAACTATGGTCAATTTAGCCTACGTGGTTAATATTCCGGCAGCTATACATGCTGTAAATATACAAAAAAAAAAAATTCAATTTGATTCAAAGGCGCCAGTGATAGCTGTAGTGTAGCTCAAATTCTGAGGGTGAAAAAAGATTGCCCACCTATAACTTATAATATATGTCATTCCAAAGAAAAAAACCCTACAGTTTCTTCTATAGCCTCTTTAAAAGTTAATGCTCTAGTCTAATTTTTTTGGTTGAGAATAGTTGCTATCCACATATGCAAATGAGCTCAATAATCCAGACGATAAATTAAATGATCTCTCATAAAAGTTATCTAATACAACCACTTTTTTTAATACTAAATTTGATTTTTTTTAATTAGAACTAACTTTCTTATGATGCAAGTGTTTGACCTTTTAGTTCGAGAAATGCAATCAATTTGAAACTAATTGATGTCTTGTTACATTGGTCGTTACTCTTGAGCATACACCCTCGCTTTTTTTCCTTTTCCCACCCAAAACAAATCCTCTAGCATTTTGCCTTTAAATATTTGAAAATTAAGAAATTCACAATATACTTTATTTTGTTTCTAATTGAATACATGTATATTCTATGCATTTTTTCCTTTTTTTGTGACGTTATTAATAATATTATTAAGGTGTGATTTTATGATAAATTTTAACTTTCATGTCAACACATAAATAATATCGTGTATACGACAGTTAGTACTTGATTCAGATTTTCAATCTTATGTTTTACTGAATTCTTATCCAGTCTTACCTTAACACTTCTATTTTTCCCTCTAAGCATAAAAATCTTTTTTTCTGACATGCGTTGATAAAAAATATCTTTGGAGTACATGTGCTAAATTAATAATTCAGTCCTACTGGTCTCAAACACACACATGGCGATAAATCTAACCCTCGAAGAAAATACAATGCCAGCTGGTCCTAAAATTTTCCTCAAATGCTGAAAGACCATCAACATAAATTTTGAACCAACCTTACTTCTTATGTGGTCCAAATCCTAATGACAAGGACCTCATGTCAACCGCATAAAAAAAATATTAATAACATTCACTGGCATTTCACTGTTCTCTTGATACTTAATATTGATTTTTATATGGATATTTTTTTTATACTTCATATTTTTTTTTAGTTGTTGTCGGCTTTAGTTGTTACCCAACTAGAATTAAGTAATTGGGTTAGGGAAAATTTGAATATCTGTTACATACTATGTATGTAAATTTTACAACAAAACATAGACTAATTTAGGTTTTAATTAGGGGTGACAAAGAGCTTTCAGTTTGTTGATCCATGTCCATTGGATATTGGAGGCTGAGTTGGAAGTGATTTTTTTTTAACAAACAATTCTTTCAACCACTATTACACATTTAAAACCTGAATCGTGTAATTATGTCAATTTATCGTTACATTTGGTGCTATTGGTGAAAGTAGTTTTTGACGGATTGAATGTGAACTGCGAGAACCAACTAATGTTAATGGGAATAGTTTGTATTGTTGCATGTGACAGAAATGGTGGACCGTTTTGTTTACAGAAATTGTGGTGTAGATGTTGCATAAATGCTGCCTTTTCCGGAGACCACATAGCTGCCCAATTAAGTAGTCGAATTGAAGGAGACAGTTATTTACCAATATGGCTTATTAGTTAGATGGGTCTTCCTGATAGTTCCTTTTCCCATCTTTGATATGACTATTTAGTTTTATTTAAAATATATGATATTTTAATATTTATTTAATAATCATTCATATAATTATTTCAAACCATATAGAAAGACTGCAGTGACATCTTTTGTTCTTCAATATTGACATTGCGAGTATATTAATATTACAAATTTGTATGTGAATTTTGACATGCATAAATTTTTTGGCTCAATATGTGTGAGATACTTTTATTTGTATTGGCAGGTCTCCTAAATACTCTTCCTCTTCTCTTATGAAATTTTGGGATTCAAGAGTAGAGTAATTGCGAAGATGAAGACGATTTTTGGTGAGGGCTAAAGAAACTGAGGTCACGGATGCCGACGAATGCAAGTTTTCGTCATCAATGATGGCAAAGGATAGCAAGAGGAAGAAAGTGAAGTCGTCATTGGCTAGATGTAGATGTAGTCCAAAGTCCAACGATGCTTTTCTCTTGGAGCTGGAGTGGTGGCGCGACTTCTCCATCCACCAGAGACGATGACAAAGAGTCTACCAATTTTTCTTCTCTCATATCCAATATCAGCTTCTCTCCCTCTTACTCTCCCCTCCGAACTCCAATATCACCTCTTTCTCTTACACAGGTCAATGTTAACTTACAAAATCTGTCAATATGATAAAGAAAATATGACAATGTTGAAGAACTAAACATACCAATGCGATCCACTGTTCATTCTATATCATTTCAAATTGAACTTCATTCCGGATCCAATCCTTCCCGTGCGAAAATCTCAAACGATACGAGTCAAAATAGGCTATAAGTACCTACAAGGGAGCACATGTATCGGCTTTATAGTTCTCTTGCCGGACTTTATTACCAACCAAGTCAACTAATTTTAATTCAATTGATCACAAAAAGCAGTAAATCTTCCTATCGAATTTTAACATAAATACATTTAAAAGATTCGAACTTCAAATATCTAATTAAATTAAGAAGAATCAACTTTAATATCCCTTGAGTTACATATTTTTACACCGAGACCTTGCACTTAAAAAATAGCTAACCAAGTTACAAGTGTTAATATTATTTGACAACCATGCGATATTGACTTTTACTATTTTTTAGGACAATTACACATTTTCACTCTTATAAAATAAAAAAAAATAATAAAAAATTATCATTAGCAGGTTGTTGATTTGGTAGCGAATACCTTTGTAATTATTCATTCCCTTATAATATTACTCATTTGAATTAATCACGATAATACGGTATTTGCCTTTTAATCCAAACAAGTTGATGAAAAGATGGCTCTAGAGAAAATAGTGAGCCAAGGAGACAGTTGGAATCTTTCCACTCAAAACCATGAATTATACGGAACAAGGACAACACATCACATCCCTTGACTCATCCCCTTGCTATTGATTGCTGTAGACTTGGCATTCATCTCCAACGTCGAACCAACAGAAAAACCACAAATAATAAAATAAAATAACCAAACTATTAAATGGGTAGTTAACAAATTCCCAATATACCAGCAATTCCACCACTCGATTTTAGATATCCTCTTCCTGTTATCCCACCCAATCGGGTAAAGTCGTGTAGACAGATATACACCTAGATAACAGTACTACTGGGTACCGATGGTAGTGAGTCAAATAAAAAGAGATATTTAATTTTCTAAAAAATATTTAGGGTTAAATTTAAAGAATATATGAAATATTCCTTAAAACAATAATCGACAATATTCACTTATGAACTTTGGTATAGTGCAATACCATGTTTTTGAGGGTGGAATAGAGCAATACCATGTAAGTCACGTCACGTGTATAAACAATTCGATGTATATCCCATCCCCTTGGGGGTAAATCCAACGTCCACAGTGAAGCTTACTCGTCTTTTGTTATCTTTATTCTGTTCATAGTAATGGTCGTTCTCAGCCCTCTGTCATGTAACACGTGATCTTCTACTTGAAAATTCCCCTCGATTCCCCTCCAATTTAGTGGGACTGTAAGAGTGGTAGCTTTTGTTGCTATTGTTGTATCAATGATATCGTTACAAGTTAATTAAGAGTTTCAAATTCAAGAGGTGATAATTTTAACTCGAATGTTAATCATTTGGTTTATTACGAATTTAAATATCAAATTATTTATAATGAAAGATATATAAACACGCAATGCCTCCACTTGATTAATTATTTAAAATTTACAATAAACTTTTTAAGTAATTATATAAATGTTCACATTTATATTTGAACTTGTTAAAAGTCACGACAATAAAAAGGTAATACTAAAATTAAATAATAAAGTAATTAATTGATCCTACTAAAAAACATTAATTGTTCCACCAATATAGATTATTTATGGCTTTGCATTTGTTTTTTTGTTTTAGCAGTGCTCGGGAATGATTTCAACTATGGAAAGGTACAAAATTTAAAAATTGTGGTCTTTAGCTGAGAATTGGCTAACGAAGTGCTTAATGAGAAGGACAGTGAATTGGCTCAGAGGCCTTTAACTGCATCGGTTGATATTATGCACAAACTTGGGATATGGGTAGTGTGGTCCAATTATGGCCCATAATATGCCAAGCTAAGGAAGATAGTAACCCATGGAGGACGGAAGCTCTCAGGACAACTACGGAGGAAGAAACATGGACAAGCATTTTTTATGAATTAGTTAAAAGATTATTCTAGTTTAACCAAATGGTCTTAAATTTGAAACATCTAAAATATAATAGAGTTAAATTATTGTTAGGACAATTGTTATGCCATATAAATGTCAAATCTAGCTCGAATGTATTCGTAAGAAATGAATATTTGTAGAAATGCTAGTTTGGAAAGTGTGATACCGATTGTGCCAATAGCTGAGGACCTTGTCATCTTGAACGCACTGACCTTGTCATCTAGATGCAGATAAGCAGATTCAACAGAAAGCTCAAGCCACTTTGTAACATTTTCTTCACACGAATCGTCTAAGAGTTCAAAAGAATATGTTCATGGATTAATCGTAAAGATAACATTTTCTATTTAGCATTGCCTATTAAATTTAGGGATAAGTACACATAAATACTATATGGTATGTCTCCCCCTATTTCTTATTTCACATTCCATTCATAATTTCTGAAATAATCATTCATGTTCATTACTATATGCTCTCAATATAATAGGTCAATTAGTGAACCATAGAATTTCTAAAATCTGATCAATAATAACTTTTTCTCTTAATAAAATCTTTTCATCATAATGTAGCTAGTTTTTCTAGTAAACGTTGCTAGGTCACATAAATCATAACCCTTTAAAGATTTTCCAAACTACCAAAACTGAATCATACTTCCATAATATATTTTAGATCTTAAGAGTAAAGTCCCAAAAAATTATAGTTTTTGGAATTTGTCTCACACTATAAAAACTAAAATTATTTGGTAATAAATTTGATTTTCCATCCATTGGTACAAAAATATATATGATTTGGCCCATATGTTATGGTGTTCTTTCCTCTGAGAGGAGCGTATGTCATTCACAAATAATACTATCCTTGAGCATCAACCACGATGTCTGATGATAATAGTTTTAGTCTACCAAAAGATTATTCTACGATATCAAGACAGAATAATGATAAATATCACTTATTTCTTACCATTGAATTTCATATAATATAGTAAGTTCTCATAGCTTATTTAATGTAATCTCAATCTTGCACTTTAACAAGATCCCTCTCATACTTAAGCAAGACGATACTCTCATTTTAGAATAGTCACTTGATATTTAGTAATATTTTAAAATATGCCCATCTTAATCAAGAAATCAACTCAGTAACTCTTACTGAGGTAAACACTCATGTGAGTTAGATGCTTCTCTATATGATATGTATTTATGTAAATATCACTCAAATTAACATTTACACTTGTATTGGCGACACATCATCAAATTTTATTGAATAACAAATTCAACAGATGCTATAGGAACAAAAATAAATCATTCATAAACACATCTCTAAGTGCATCATTTGATTATATCTCATGTAGGTATATATTTCATACTCACTTCTTTATACACAACTACATGATGATAAATAGTTTAGTACTCATTTTAACTATATTTCTTTTTCATAGTAGATATATAAGCTTGATTCTCAACTTCTATAATTGATAATGAGAACTATTTTATGTTACTCCATGAGATAGTATCTCCAATTAGTAAGGAGAATGACTCTTGATATGAATTCTCATATGTTCATGTCATATGCCCAATCGACATTAACATAATCTAAATATTAAGGTTCAATTTGGATAAATTAATGAATAATCTACAACTATTTTCAAGTACTTTATAATTTCTTTGACCACTTCTCAATTTACTATGTTTGATTAAGATAATTCAAAACATTCACTTAAAGGATTCCATTACATCCTTAAGTTTTTCAAATATATTTTGATCTAACTCTTTACTTAGAAATTGACCTTTTAACTACTACGACATATGTATCCTCACATATAAATCATCTAACTTAAATGATATCTCAAAATCTTAGTTCTCAGTTTGTGATTAAACTCTCTCAGATCTTTAACTTTAAAGTTAGTCAAAAATAAAATGTTTGACTTTGTTCATATACACCTTATTAATTTAGGCTATTCATATGTCATCTACATACAATGTACAATAATAAACTTTTTTTAGAGCATTTAACGTAGACATCATAGTAATTATCAATCAATTCAAAATTATACAATATATTTACATTATGATCAAATAATAAAATGATGATTATGATAATGTCTTGAAGATTACATGATGCCATGATCATATCTCTATAATTATCAAACTCTAAATTTGCTACCTCATTCTTTAGATGTAACTCTTTGGTTAGACTTTATAGGTTTTTCTTTTTTAATTTGCTAATGAGAATTTTAGCATTTACATTCATTTGATGTAGCTCAAGATAAAGTAAATCACTATAGTCAGAATTAACCTAATAGGCATGAATCTCATAACAATTAATAATGACTCATTATGGTCAATATCTCTACGTATCATATTCTCAAAATACACCTCTTAATTAGTTAACTCCTAAACAAGTTCTTAAAAATAGATCGTCTTTATAAAAGTGCTTCCTCTATTACTTTAACTAATTCATTCTAATTGAGAATTGATAAAGCATCTAAAATATTTTTGTGTTCATTCTCATCTAATAAAAATTGATAAAAATCTCAAAGGTAACTTTGTCTTAAAGAGCAATTCCTACATCATCAACCTTAAGTTGTCAATGTTAATTTTTTTAGCTATATGAATCTATAATTTTTACAAACAATCGTTTATATTCATGGTAACTAGAAATTGTATCCTACACAAATTTTATTCTAAACTTTCACTAGAATTTAGAATTCTACACTCAGTGAGATGAAGATCTATTATACTTTCACTAAGATAAAGATTATTTATTCATGAACTTTTAAGATAAAGATCATTTATTATACTCTTACCTCTCCCAATTTTGAAATCTTATTTTTCAAGAATGTGATGTCTCGTGTTAGAACTTGTGTGATTTGTCTGTTATGTTGTTTGCCTACAAATATACATTATTTTGATACTTATGAGTATTTTACAAAGACACTATTTGTAAAATACTCACTCAAGTAGACATGAGATACTAAACATATATAAAATTCAATAAATTCCTTGGAACATATGACATGTCATGTAGAAAAGGATATGTAGCCACAATATGTTTGTACGAACCTTTTTAACTTTTACTATGTAACTAACATTAATAGAGCTTACATTAGTTAATACTCATTCGAATTTGACAAAATTTTATGCTCCTTTGTCACATGGTCTATTTCTACTAAACCAATCAATAATAATACATAATATTTTAGTTTGAAGAATAAAACAAGATAAATTTAATTTACTTGTAAGTGAGCTAAATGATTGTCTCATTTTCTCGGCATTATAACTTGTTGCATAATGACTTTTCTTTTGATAGTTAAAATATTACATCCTAAAAATGTTAAACCTTTTGATTCTTCTCACCTTAAACACTCTTTTTTTAGATTTAGTCCATTCAATTTCTCTCTTTTATTTTTCAAATTCTATTAATCTTTAGCATAGTAATCAACAAGTCTACCTTATTGCTGCTCCTACTAAATCAAGAGCTAGTCTCATGTACAAAAGGATGAACTTTGATAGCTTAGAGGCTATCCTCTTTAAGCTCAAGGTAATGGTTTACATTCATGAAATATTGTAATATTATTAACACATATTAGGGTCATTCACATGAACCAATCTTGATGGCATGGAACATCTTGGATTTTTGCTAAACATTGATCGCGTGGTCAAACATAGTTAGCTTGTTGGTCAAGTTGGATATCTCACATAGATATATTTGTTTTAATTGATCAACTCATCAATTGAGTACATTCTCACACATGACTATAAACAAACTTATAGTATCTAAAATATATTTTTCTTTCAACACATAACTATCCATATAACTTAGAATAAATTATGAAAGTTGTGTGTCAAGAATTATGTCACTAATATAATAATTTACTATGCACTCATAACTTTTGGCCATTATTTAAGTTTTTAACTAATCTCATATTTAAAAAAATCACGAGCATCTTTCCCTTCACCCTCTGTGAGTTAATCTCAAATTTTATATGTCAAAAGTTTTTTGTATAATAAATTTAAATCGATATTTGTCATGGTAATGATCAAGTTATTAAATAAACACTTATTTAATTAAGACAGTAAACATCTTTATTGAGCAATAAAGTAAATACGAAAATACTCAAAGTTCTAGAATATAAGTGTTCTAAATTTTTTCAAAAGATCTCACAAAATGTTTAAATGATTTATGCATTACTAGGAGGATCTAAAATTTACTTGACAAAGATTGGTATAGATTTAATAAATCATGAAATATTAGGACATGAGAAAATGTCAACATGTTCTGTAGTGCAGAAGCAATGCATTCGTCATCCACTTTACAACTCTATTAGAGCATTAAACATATTTTTCAAAAAAAATCTTTTTCTGTGCAAATATTCAATCCAACATTTCAAAAATGTCTTTATATGTGCTATGTCTAAGTGATAGGATAAAACATGATATTTTTTCATCATCTTCATCATACTAGGAGATTCTTGAAGATCATGTGTCAATCATTTCCATAGTCATAACTTCTAGACTAGACACACCATTGCATTTTATTTGAAAAGAAAATAAGTGTTCTTCTAATATCCTTATTCTATCATTATGTTCCACCTAGCAAATTCAATACTTCAATATCACAAATTCATATTATCTACAATCGCAACAAATACTTAGGTATAAAAAATACTAGTGGATATGGGCAAAAGAATTTTACGCCGCAAAAGTTTTGGGTGAATATTCTCATTTCTTCAATGGATCAAAAATCTTAATTTTTAATTTAAAAGATGATGTCCCTCATCAAATAATTTCACAACTGAGATTTATACGTGATGAATAAATCATGTTTAATTTTCTATTTTGTTATTACACATACTTTATTATTACACATACTTCATAACTGAGATTTTTCTGTACCCTTTCATAAAATATTCGGTCAATAAAAAATTATCACAATAATTTTTTTAAACCAACGTGTCAAAACTTATATTTGACAATATGAATTTTCGTTGACTTTAAGAATAATTTAAGTCACCAATAGGAAAAATACATCTGGCCCAAAATAAAAAAAAAAGCTCCTTAGGCAAGGGCCCGTTTTGACCATTTCTTTGGTCAACACATATTTGGTGTCAAATCTTTTCGGCCCGCGAGGCCTCCAGATTTCCAAAGAACCCCTATTTTTTTTCTTTTCTCCAGTCCACATTGAAAAAATCTTGGTCTCCAATCCAAAAAAGAATTTGCCTTCGCTCTTCCCCTCGGGGTACAATGCCACGGGCCAGTGTTCTACCGTCCGTTACACTATGCTAGGCTGAATTTATCTATATACTTTAATGTCACGCTTGTCATCATTGGTCGAGTTATTGTCCTCATCATGCTAGCCATCGTTCGCCTTTGTTATGCTATATGATAGAAAAGAGAACGAGAGAAAAAATTTGGGTGAGGATAGAAGAAGAGATTAATAAGTAAGGAAGAGATTAGATATGAAGAAGATAGAATAATGAAAAAGATAATTGAGATTATAAATCATTCATTGGATAAGGTAATAAACATATTCATGAGCAATTGATATACTCCTCTAATAGAAGTTACTTCTCACTAATTGCAAACACCCACTTCTAACGTGTGCGATAACCACTATTAGACTTGCACTAGATCACTACTACAATGATTACATGACTTACGTATTAGACATAACTAGTAATAAACATAATTAATAATTAATCAAATACTAGGTAGACACCGGTTAGGTACGTGACATTACTCTCCTCTCAAAAGAACCTTGTCCTCAAGGTTATAAGTATGTCAAATACATAAAACTGAGTCCGTCAATCGTCCAAGTTTTTTTTTTGTCTCTACGCCCCTGAATGCAGATTTTGTGGATCATCAAGGAGTGTGTATTGCTATGATAAAAAACGCTATTTTAGCCATCACATCCCAAAAGAGACAAATATCGATCTCTTAACATTTGCCAGCCTTCAAAATATTTCAAATACTTGATGTTAATCTGAAGTCCATCTCTTTCAATATCACCATAGCAAACTATGCCACTCAAGTGAGCAACGGAAACCGCATCATGACCTTTGATTCCAAATAGCAAAATGATCTTTAATCCCAATGAAAACAACTTTGATAATAGAGCCAATAGCAACATCAACTTTTGCATTTCGTCGTCACCCTTTTTAGCGTAAGACCTATGTGCTTTGTTCTCTGAAAATCTTTCTTCCCAGTTTGTCTCAAGAGTAACCTTGAAAGGAATAACTCTTTTACTATCCATCTCCACTGTAACTAAAATTTTGCACTTCACCAGCGGTGGACAAAAATCAGATCCACTTTCATTCATTATCAAGGCAAAAATAAACTCGACAAGGCCTTTGGCGATACACGAAATACAACCATGGGATTGAGTTGTGTAAGCAAAAATATTATTTTTTTAATTTTTTTTTTGTGAGAAAATATTATTGCTTAAACTGAATGCACCCAACGAACTTCCGATACTAATTTCAACACCAATTACATATATTGAGAATATGCCTCTAGCTCTCTTTTCCTC
>SOPF01029077.1:0-101327 GCA_012979155.1 Hypericum perforatum | reverse complement strand
CTTCTTTCTTCTTCTTCTTTCTTCTTCTTCTTCTTCTTCTTTCTTCTTCTTCTTTCTTCTTCTTCTTCTTTTCTTTCTTCTTCTTCTTCTTTCTTCTTCTTCTTTTCTTCTTCTTGGTTTGGTTAGGAAATCTCCTACCCCTATTTATACTACTCCACCTCCTCAATGAACGATGGAGATTAATTCCATCCTATGGTGGAGATTGATTCTCTAGAATATTCCACACACTCTAGGAATTTCTACATTCTTCAATTACCTTCCATCTCCTTCCATACTCTTCTATGTCCTTCCATACTCTTCCATAAGCTTCTGGAAGATTCTACATAACTCTAGAATATTCTAGAGGATCTCACACATCTCTAGAAAGTTCTTGAGGATTCTACACTTTTCTACAAGATTCTAGAGAGTTTTACACTTCTCTAGATAACTCCACATTATTCTAGAGAATTCTACTCATCTCTACATAGTTTTATAATTCTCTAGAATTTTATAAAGTATTTGAAAATTATGAATTACATCCTAACATATACAACATATGGGTGTTCACAAGCCGTGTAAAAATTCCAGTCTTTAAATTCTGACAAATATAATCTCAGGGAAAACCACTTTCAGGAAAAAAAATTAGGTGGAGGGCATAGCAGATCTGTTTATGTACCTTTTCTAATGTCTTATGAGTCTAGCTTTTACATTCTCTGTTTGTTGTTGCATTGTAATTCTATTACTTGATGCCGAGTGACCATTTGGTCCAGTGGCATTGGGGTGGGGTGGGGTGGGGTGAAGTCCAGGGTTCGACTTCTGGCATAAGCATTCTGATGTAATAGAATAGGATTTATAATAGGATCTAAAAAAAAATCTATTACTTGATGAAAAGCTTATAGGCTATATCCTTAATCCTCTCCCTAGTTTATACCCAAGTGACGCACAAAACACATAATAGATTATAGGATCGATCACTTACAATTTGAACTTAAAACAAAGAAATATGCTTGACCTCTAAGCATTAACATTAACACTGCGCAAAAAATTGGATATTGCAACGTCCGAGTTCACGGGATATGTATCTTTGAGTTGGATCTTCAACTATCAATTTGAACTTGGATTCTGTGAAAAGAGGACATCAATTAATGACAATACACGTAAGTTTGTCCTGGTCTTATCACACTGAAACTAGCCAATGTAGAGTTAGTACCTTTTCAGTGAAATTCTTCTCTACGGTGCAATTGAGGTCGCCTTCCCAACGCCATGCATCTTCATCATCATCTTCTCCAAATTGAACTTCCTCCAGCATCGGTGTGCTTGAAATGTTTTTAGAGAAAGTCCTCATGTTCGGACATGATTTGGAAATCATTATTCCTAAGAGAGGGAAACTAAATGTGTAATCTCCGGACGAGAAGCTTGTGAGGCACATTAAACCATCAAGTTCTAAGTGGTTTAGTTGCCTGAAGACGATCTCATCTCCTATTTCATCTCTGTTGCTTGACACGATCTCCGTCATTCTCTCGCACTCTTTTACAACCAGTAGCTTGAGATTCATTAGAATCATTGCCGTTGAATACGTCAGGACACATGTTAGTCCCTTGCATTTTGATACTCGCAATTCTCTGAGATGTTGAAACATTGACCCCGATTGAGACTCTTCCTTAATCAGACACTTCAGGTCCGGTAAACTGAACAGCTCAAGGTGCTCCGACAGACCAAAGGAACTAGCGGACATTTCGTGACCATTTTCTTGGGGTTTTTGCTCATAGAAAGAATCATCAATGGCAAACTTGCATAGTTTTGGCATGCCTTTTGCAAAATCCGAGGGCAAAAGTTGATGGACAGTAGGAACTTCGATTAGTCGAACGGATTTAAGACTAAGGAGGAATGATGGCGGAACAATTTCATGCCAAGCTTTATCCATGCTACTATTCCAGTGAACCACCACTTCTTTAAGCCGTAAGATTTCAACCTGATAAGACAGAGAAAAGGATTACCTCAATCACAAGGAGAAAAAAGGAAAGCAAATCAAGCTCATTTAACAAGATAAACATGCATTGTTTACCATTCTTTTTGAGAAGAAACAAAGAAAAGAAAACACAAGATGAGACAAAGAAGCAAACTCTTGCAAAGTAGTCGTGACTAACCTGCTCATTGAAAACGTGCAAAGTTGGCTCATCGACAACATGATCATGCATGCTTTCTTTATGTTCTATTGATGAAGCAGTTGACCTCAAGAGACACACTCTCGGGCAGCCAACCACACTAGCTCTGTCCAGGGCAGGACATCTGATAAGATCATTACCTGAATAAAATCCTGTCAAGGTAGGCAGATTTTCGAGCTTTACATACTCTAACTTTGGGAATATAGTGCTGTGGTCCCAATCTTCCGGTGGTTTCTCATCTTCTCGTCGCTTAATGATCACTTCCACAAGAGAACACTCTTCAACTTGTAAGTCGTACAGATGAACAAGGCCCAAAGCCACGATAAGAGTGAAAATGTGAGTCAAATTGCTGCATTTATGGACATTTAGCGTCATGAGGTTCTTAAAGCACGATATTCCCGGGGGATCCTCAACATTCCAAATGTGTCTTAGCTTGGGTAGTTCTGTTAGCGTCAGATCTGATACGCGATGCATCAAGCCATCGTGGCTATCATTTTGATCCACTCCATCACAATCCAATATTTCCTCCAAAGAATCGCACTTCTCTACCTTCAGTGATCGGCATCTGGTTACAGCAGGCAGGATATTTGATGGTAAAGCAACTGCCAAAAGTGGACACTTGTCTATCACCAACTCGTATAAATCGCTGAACGGCAGTTCTCTGCCCCATCTTTCTACCAATTCCGGGAATCTGGACAGTCTTAGAGTCTGAATGTTCTGCATCTCAACCTGAATAAAGTGATTGAAGATCATTCTCTGAGAATCGGAAGAAAGAAATAGACAGAGAGAGAGAGAGAGAGAGAGAGAGAGAGAGAGAGAGAGAGAGAGACCTGGTAATGCTGTTTGACAGTGGTGTTAAGATCACCATCCCATCGTCGTGATCCTTGCGAGTCTACTTTCTGTAGCTTGGGCGTGGCGAAATCTCCATTACAGAAGATTCTCATACTGAGGCAACTCCATATGGAGACCTCTTCTAAACACGGGAAGTTGAAAGAATAGCGACTACTCATGCAGAATCCCTCCAGGCTATCAAGATATTCAAGTTTCAAGGTCTTCAGTCTATTGAAGATGACGCATTCTCGTGTTGTCTGATCGCCATCGTCCTCGGAAGAAACTATTTCCTTCAAGGCACGGCAACTCCAAATTTTCAGCGTCACGAGGTTGGTCATTGTTGCGGCTGTTGAAGGCTTTATCAACTCGGTCAGCTTAGAGCAATCAGTTAATTCCAAAGTGGATAGGCTCCGGAAAGATGCAGATGGAGTGGGTGCCAAACTGATCAAGTCCCAGCACCATGACAATTCCAGGATCTCAAGATAAGGCAAAACAGGGTCCATCCGGGAGTCTGGTCTCCACACATACCTCAAGCCCTTTACGACATAGAGCTCTAGTCTAGTTACGGAGGGTGAACCCGCATCAAACCCACTCATGTTGGAGCTCCACAGTTGTCTAATATGTGACTTCGTTACCCGTAGCTGCAGGTCTCTGACAGTGGGTATGCTTCCAAACCGAGAAGCCTCCGTCAATGTCCCTTTGAGGGAAGACAGCTCAAGAGATTTCAATCTGGTCAACCATGACTGGGAGTCCATTACAGATTTCCAAATTCTGCCATCTATGCTCATTCTCTCCAAATTGGGGAACATCTATAATAAAAAAATAGCAAATAAACAAGTAATCTTAAGGAATTAATGGAAAATCTATCCAATATCTGGCAGAAATAGTTGGATGATGAAAATGTAGATTACACAAGTCAATTGGAATCAGATTATTTGGACAGAAAAATTCAAATAACAAATATTTCAGATTCCGGTGTAGTATTATTAAATCAGGAATCACATCGCAGTTTATTATATTAGAAAGTTGTGAAACATAAATATGAAATTCAAATACTACAAAAAAACGCATGACAATGGGACCAATAAGGAAACAAGACAAGTATTGAGAAATAAAAGTTGGTATCGCATAAACTGTATATATTGTTCAGTATCGTACCTTTTCTGCAGAAAAAAAAGTTTGTACATTATTAGTAACTTTAAGTGTTTGGGAGGCTTCTTGTATGCTAAAAATCCTGGCTTTGCGGCAACCGTGGATTGTCACACTTGACAAGTTTGGCCAGCTCCAAGTGTAGCTAGCTGGATGAAAACTTGTCAATTCAGGCAATAGTTTAAGAGTGAAGGATGTAAGATGGGGAAGTAAAGGGCAGGAGGAATTTGATGAGAATTCTTCTCCAACAACGATCTCCTCCAATCTACCACAGCGTGTTCTCATGAGCTCAGATGCATTTTTAGACAGGTCATTATTATATATTTCTTCAAGTAGATCACAATTGCTCACATCCAACGATTTCAAACTCTGAAATCTTTCCGCTACACCATATGGAAACACTGTTTGCAACTCAGGGCACCGATCAATAGACAATAAGTTCAATTTTTCAAATGAGCTCGAAGGGAGTCGGTTGCACCAAATCATTTTAATGTTGTCAATGGAGTCGAGCCCCAATTCTTCCAAGTTAGGCAGTACAACCTGCAATGACGGCAATATAATCGTCTATGTTTATAATACGATATTTGGCAATTAAAAATGATTGATCTTTGACTATCTGTTACAAATAAGTTTCTATTTTCTAGCACTAATTGTTGTAGCTTTTTTTGGTACGCAGAGATATCAATTAATTACAAAAAATTATAAAAAAAAAATCCCTAATAAGACAACAACTTACACCATAGCTTGAGAATTTTTCCTTCCGTTGTTGCTAATTTCCAATACGTATCATTTCCATTACCGAAACACTTCTTTAATAAACTGGGAACAACAATCCAAATGTTGTAAGTTCCTTCATTTAATGTTATGCACAAAACCATTTGTTTTTGTAAGATTTCTAATTTTCCACAAATAATTCAGTGCAATCGATTTCATGATTTATTTTTCATAGTACTATCATGCAAGATTATTATGAAGCAAATTAGTTCTTGGAGATAAAACAAAAGAAATTTTCGGAAGAGCAAATGGGAATTCAATAACCCACCTTTTCGCGGAATAACTCATACGATTCTGAAAGTGATTCTCTTTCATACTTGATGAACCATTTAAGCTCTGGCAGATCCCTGAGGTAGAGGCGATGTAATTGAGGAAGCTCCACAACTTCATCTCCCTCCAAACTACAATCACTTTCCTCAACAAACAGCGCTTCCATTGAGTCGCAACTAGTCACAAATATCGCTTCCAGCTGCAAAAGGCCTCGTACCACAGATAGCGGCAAGAGATTCTTCATTTTCTTGCAACCGACGATGCGAAATTCTTTAATTTTGCGGAAACAGTCTGGCGCTGGTCGACCCTTGCATATAGTTACCGCACTTCCCAATTCCTCCAATTCCAAATATTCGAGTAGAGGAAAATATACAGTTGTCGCCCCTCCTTGCTTTCGGCAGTCAACGATTTGTTGAAGCTCAGCTGAATCCTCAATGTGGAGTCTCTTCAATTTACGGAAGCCTTGGCTGTCCATTTCATAAAAGAGATGTTTTAACCCATTGGTTCCAGATAAATACAGTGAGTCTGACTCCTCCAGCAAGCCTCTAAGCTGTTGGAGCAAATCAGTACTGCCACAGTCGAGTTCCAGTATCAGCATCTTTGTTGAGGGAACAATTATCATCCGTCCTGTATCTCCAATTACTATTTGATATCTTTCCAAGCCACTGAAGAATAAATCTTTTGGCAGAGCGAGGACATTTGGAATACGTATCTCCAAAGATGTAAGCCGAGAGAGGCACTTGAGCTCTGAGAGCCTGGCCTTTCTTCCACTACTGCTCTCTTCGATCCCCCAATTACCAAAGCAGCCAGGCGCAATAAGCAATTCCTCTAGTGAGGTCATCTTCGATAACACATCTGCCGGGATGAAGTCGAGACGATAGCAGTAGCTTAAATCCAACAATTTTAGCCCGGTCAGGTTCCCCATTTCAACAGGCAATGCAGTCAGATCTGATTGACTGAAGCTAAGGACTTCCAAAGTCTTCATTTGTCCGATGCCCGCTATGTCGAATAAATGGCACTTTTCCAGACAAAGAGTATGAAGATTTACGAGGGAATGCAATGATCCAGGCAAAGATGGAAAATCCATCCCAGAAAAGTGAACTACTCTCAGTTTCTGTGTTCGTAGGAAAGTTGAATCTGGAACGATCGAATGCCACTTGGAGAAGAATAACAAGAATTCAACATCAGGACAGCCCAAATCTTCAGGAAGCCGATGGATGTCACTGTAAGGTAGAGAAACTCTTGTACAGGTCCCAATATCACCATTATGTGGCCATTCCTTCAACACATTTCCATCTTTGAGCTTAAAAGCACATTGATCTTTATGTCCGATGCACATATCCCGAACAACATCATGCATCTTTATATTACCCTTCGAATCAGCTTCCAAAAGGCTACAATTCTTGAGGTTATCAATCAAAGTTTCCAAGCGGTTTCTTGCATCGCTAATGGTATAATGCTTGAGCAGACCTAAACCCAAGCTATACCTCAACAAATTCAGCAATGAAGCATCTGCTCGACTACAAATACCAGAGAGCAAGAAAATTGACTTGGTTTCCTCACAAGGCAAACCATCATAGCTTAAGTTCAGGGTAGCGTACACTTTGTCGTGCATTTCTTGATTGTCAACCTTGGATAGTTGTGTCAAGGCATCTTTCCAGGCGTGGAGGCCTCTATTTCTTACAAGCCCAGCAACTGTAACAATCAATAGTGGAAACCCGCCACACTTAACCACTATCTCCTTGGCGATTCTATTCTCTCTAACCTCAACCACTTCCTTCTTAAACAAACTCATTGACTCTTTCTCAGACAGAAAGCCAACATGAAAATTCTTTTTTGAGCCCATATCCCACAACAAATCCGCCCTTCGAGAAGTCAGCAATATTTTGCAACCATGTCTGTCATACCCCGTAGGGATCCCCAATGTAGCCAACTCAAGATGGTGCCATAGGTCGTCCAGAATTATTAGAATCCTTGTGTCCTTCGAGCAATCCTTCAAATTCTGATTCAACCTACTAGCTCTGGTGCTCTCAGTGCTCTCCTGCAGCTTCGACCCGATGACAAATTCTGCAATCTCATTCTGTATCCTCCTTAGATCCGGCGTAGCGGTCACCTTAGTTAGGACCACCTTATCAAATAACTTTTTCTCCGTAGCTCGGCAGTGGACCTCCTTTGCTAAGGTGGTCTTACCGATCCCACCAACCCCATGCACTCCGACCATGGCAGTGCAAGAGTCTGTCAGCGCAGCCATCACTTTGTTTAGAAGATCGGTCCTTGACTCTGCCTCATAGTCTTCCACAGGAGGCAGTACAATTTGCTGCAGGTCAGGGAGGCGGGATATAGTGGGACCGAATCTGCCCCGTTCTTCCCGGAGTCGAACGATACCTGACATCGAAGCTGAAATTTAACAACTAGCAACCAATAGAAAAAGTAAAAAAAAATAAAAAAATTAATGGAATCATATTGGAGTACCTGACGTTCCATCTGCGGCTTGCTTGCCAATCCGGTATCTGGTTCTAAATCTAAGAGAGCAGCCTCTCTGCGCTTCTTCCTCGGCGATGCGGACAACAGATTGAGCATCCGTAATGGCTTTTTCGCCCCGAGATTGCCACTCCTGAACATAGGTCACCGCCACTTCACCTCGCCCGATAGAACTCAGCATGATATCTATGTCCCCCTGCAGAGCCTGAACCTCGTTACGGAGTGTGATGACCTTGCCCTTATACCCAAAGGCATAGCTAAGGTGCCTTTTCATTGGATAAACAAGATGCTCGAGGATCACGGGTACCACAGCAGTCAAGAACTCCATACGTATATATACTGAAGGTCTCTCCTTTTCCTGTTCTGTTGACCTAAATTGTTCAGGGCAATCAAAAAGAAGATAAATTCTTTTGAAGTTTGAGATTCCAGAAATCAGTTTAATCAACACGACACTCACCTGGGTTGGTCTAATTATATCGAGAGAAAGCAACGCCAGATATCTGTTTTTTTTTTTGTGTGATAAACGGCAGATATATGCTTTTTTGTTGATCGATGAAGAAGAGATTGAGATAATCAATGAGTCTTCGTCAACGTCTTCCTCAGTCTTCCAGTTGCGCGTAATGCAATAGCCGTGGCTAGTGGTTAGTTGTTCATTAAACTAAACAAATAAACGACACCGTCTCCACCTAATCCGGAGACTTACTGGTCCCCGAAATTTAATAAATAATACAACTACTTGTCCTTCACCAGAAAACAATCCCCGACGGCTATATTTTCTCAAGTGGAATGATACTTTTCTGGAATCTATTGAGGCGGCAATAATAGACTACAGCGCATCACCCACATCAACCCAGTATACTTTGTTGACTAAGGAGTTTCTGTTTAATTCATATAAAAATGGGTAATGATGGGAAAATTAGGGGAAAAATAGAAGGTTTTGTTCAACACTATCTCACATTCTCACATTGGAAATTGTAATTGTAAGTGAGATGATTTTTATAAAGCTAGAAAATGATATACATTTGCAAAAAGACTTGCGAGCAATGATGTAAGTTTTGATTCGACCGTTACCATGCATATACCTTACAAAAAACTCAATCACAACGCGAGCAGCAACATGCTACATTCTCTGATGTAAATTCTCTTGAATTGTCTTTGGTTTATTTTTTAGCATGTAAATCAGAAAATTTAGACCAAAAAATTTGGCTACCTTTATCCTCTTGTCACATTTGGATTATTCATCTTTTTGGTCGGATTCTTGTGTAGTTTGCAAGTTTTTTTTTAGAATTTTCTTTTTTTCTTTTCTTATTAGGAAAGATATTCTCAAAGAATATCACACTTTTTGATTTTATGAGCATTCTCTCATTTATTTCAGGATTCTCACATGTTTAGGCTTAGATACTTCAACATTTGCTAGGCACCCTTGCACTTTAACATAAGTCATAGCTACAGCACAATGTATCTCTTCGTTCATCGACCTAGCATTAATCTGATTTAGATTCAGAAGAGGTACCATGCTTAAGATGTTCAATCAGATAGTGCTATAAGTCGTATCATCTAATCCCATAAGGAATTGATAAACTTTTTCTTTCTCTCGCTTTTCAACCAGTTCCTTGTTCGCTCCACATTTACACCCACAAGTGCAAGTTGGACGTTTTGTGTATGCATGGATTTCTTCCCATATACCCTTCAACCAGTTGTAGTAAGCGCTAAGAATTGTACCAGATTGTTTGCAGTTGGCAATTTCACTCTTCATCTGATAGACTCTCATGTCTTTCTTTTCATAATTTATATAGGATTTTTGAGCCTTTAGTTTGCACGTATTTTATATCACATATGTGCGTATAAATGAACTCTAAACGCTTAGTACTTCTTTCCACTAAATGAAAAGGTACTTTTGCTTTTTTTGCTTCTATACATACTTCACATTTATTGTTAAAGTTAAATCCTAGATTCAATAATAATTCAAACTTACTAACTTTTTTAGCGAGCTTAAATTTATATGTCATAATCTATCATGCCATAAATTGGAAAATTCGGCCAAATAAAAAGAATCATTAATTTATTTTTGTCGTTAAATGCGCGATATATACAATTATTACATTTATCGTAAATATTCATTTTCCTAGGTACCCTTTCCTATGAGTTGATGCACGCTGGTCATTACGAATTTATTAACCTTAAATACATAGTCTAGCCGAGCTTTATTTAACAGGAGTCAGAAATTAAGTTCTTGGAGTTGTTAGTAGATCTTTGAGGGTCAATACTTTGCCCGATATTAACTTCAAGACTACCTTACCCAAATTGACGATCTTAAAAGTTATAGAGTTACCCATAAATAACTTTTGACTGGTGATCAAGGTATATGCCAAAAACTTCTTATCTGAGTAGATATGGCAAATTGCTCCTATATTAATGACCGACTCTCTTGGGTTATCCACCAAATTGGTTTTTAACACCACAGTGAATAGATTGAGCTCAGACAAGTCATGGACCAAATTTTTATTGTCTGCATTATACTTTTTAGAAATTGATAATCTTTTGCCATGTGACCTAACTTGTCCCACTTATAGCAATTACCTTTAATCTTTGTTGCCTTATTTATTATTGGCTCTTGCTTCCCCTATTTATCCAAAGTTCTTTCTTTTCTTGCTGGTACCACTTTTGGCGAGGTGTACATTAGCTTCATAATTGGTCCTACAACTTTCAACTTTGTATTTTTTTAACCATTCTCAGTTTAATATCTCATGTCACATTCAAGCCTCATTTCCTTCCTTATATGCTTGAGGTAATTTTTGAAATCCTTCTATTTTGAGTGCAGCTTCTCAATCATTGAAACTACTTAAAAAGACTTGTTAAATTGCATCTCTTTGACATGAAGCTTATGTAGGATTAACTGTAGCTCTTGTACTTGGTCCATGACCTTCTTAGAATCCCTTATTTTGAAGTTGTTGAATCATCTGATGATGTAATTCTTTGTCTTGATATCCTCTATTTATAGATCTTCTCAAGCGAATTTCATAATTCTTTAGTAATCTTGGCTACCGCATAGCTACTATAGAAGGTGTCATCTAATGTATTCAAGATGTAGTTTTAATAGAGAAAGTTGATATGACTTCATGCATCAAGAACGTTGATCTTCTATCAATCTATTTTGTTCTCTGCCACCTTTGATGTATCCTCTTTTAAGGAAATAAACCAGGTTGAGATTCGTTAAGTAGAATAGAATCTTATATTACCACCTTTTGAATTTGGTACTCTTAAACTTTACTAGCCTTTTGGCATGGATAGTTCTCGGGACTATTAATGCTAGTACAAAGCTTGTTAATATCATCTTTAAGTACAAAAATCTTGTCTTATAATTAATGGTTATCGAAGTTTGTGTATTGATTATGATCTTTTGTTTAGTCAAGGCAAGAGTTAGACTTTTTTTCTGTAAGATAATTATAATGATGTGATCTCGGCAGGAGAAACACAATTATATGGATCTATTGTTGCTTAGGATGGAGTAGACTTTCAACCCATGAACTGAACCAGCAAGAACCTCGGCAAAAGAGCCTCAACCCGAGCTAAGAACAATCTGAGAACCTCAAGTCAAGGTTGAATCATGCCACAAACAAGGATGGAAGTCTTGTTTAATAAGTGAAAATAAATTTCAAGCTAAATGACACACAAGCTTAGGCAAGAACGAGAAAAGTTATCAAAACTCACAAAGTCAAAAGACTTAATACTCAATTATATTCTAAATGTTGGTTGATGTTTTTATTGCATAGGAACCCTTTATATAGGCTCCAAAAGTCTCAAATATTCCTAAACAAACTAACTCCTAAAAAGGAGCTTGCAATCTGACCAAATTATACTTAATCCTAAATAGGTGAATTCTGGTCAGATTGTAATATACTAAACAAGAAGTAATCTAAGCATATAATACCTAGTAGATATAAATAGATTCATGTCCTAAACAAGCCATAGGTTGCTGGAATATAATTTCCTAAACAAAACTATTGACTTTACTAAATAGCTTAAGTAGAGTATGAGAAAGTTCCATGCTTCCAAAATAGGTTGATCACATCCAAAGTAGGTTGATGCACGTCCAAAAAGGTTGATGCATGTCCAAAATAGGTTGATCTCCATACGTGCATACTTTCAGAAGATTGCATGCATTCTAGGCTTCCAAATTAGCTTCAAACTCTCCAAAATAAAATCTGAGAGCAAATAACTTCCTAAATAGCTTCAAGAACGTGCATAGGGTTTGAATGGGCTTCTTGGACTTGCACGAACTTGCATTAATCCATTAAAGTTAGATTGAAACATCTGGCCCATTAGATTCATATCATTCCCCTCCTCTTAAAAGGGATTCGTCCTCAAATCCTTGCATACGCCATGCATCCTCGAATGAATAATATCAATAGAACAAGGTTTAATCTTCAATCTTCATAGTTTCACTTGATATCTTCCACTCCAACTGAATAAATACTTTGAGCATAAAAAACATAAAGAAATCTCCAATTTGAAACCCAAGAACCTGCTTGTTTTTACAAGCCTTTCATTGAAATTCAAAATATTCCACAAGTTGAGCAATATTGAGCCTCCAATATAATCATACTTGTCAACTCCTAAGAATTCAATATGATCAACCTGTTCAATAACAAAATCTGGAGACATGTAAGATATGGGTTAAACCTCTTCCTTGTCATTAGTAACAAAAAGTTCTTCATGTTCACCAACAGTAGTAATCATGTTCCTCCTCATGTGATCAACTTTTATAACTTCTGATTCATCAAACAAATCTCTCAAGTAAAGAAGTGACATGTCATGCTCATGAAAATACTCCCCATCAAATAAATCAATGGAAAATTCACCAAACACCTCCCATGTCAAAACATCTTCAACAATCTGATCAGAACAATATACATTCTCCTCAGTTTTGCACTTAGCTTGAAAGATGTTCTTATGTCGTACTTTATCAACTTTCTTAAAATGCAAGTAAATTTTCCCGATCAGCAACTTAATTTCCTCCTAATTAACTTCATTGTATATTCTCTTCACTTCCTCTTTTGCTTTATTTCCTTTTTGCTTCTTCTCTTCCTCTTTGTTTCATTTCTTCTTTTCTCTCTTCTTTTTTTGTCATGTTTTTCTCTTTTCTCTTTTTTTTCTTTTTTTTATGTTTGCTCTCCTACTCTCTTCTCTCGTAATGTAACTTGCACAATAAGCAAGCACAAGTCTGCCGAGAAAGAGGACAATAAAACGAGAAAGAAACTCACAAAGTAACAAGGATAAGTGGTCTAAACAACAAGCCGTAGCTCTGATACCAACTGATGTGATCTCGACAAGAGAAACACAATTATACGGATCTATTATTACTTAGGATGGAGTAGACTTTCAACCCACAAACTAAACCAGCAAGAACCTCGGCAAAAGAGCCTCAACCCAAGCTAAGAACAATCTGAGAACCTCAAGTCAAGGTCAAATCATGCCACAAACAAGGATGGAAGTCTTGTTTGATAAGTAAAAATAAAGTTCAAGCTAAACGACACAGAAGCTTAGGCAAGAACGAGAAGAGTTATCAAAATTCACAAAGTCAAAAGACTTAATACTCAATTGTATTTTGAATGTTGGTTGATGTTTTTATTGCATAGGATCCCTTTATATAGGCTCCAAAAGTCTCAAATATTCCTAAACAAACTAACTCCTAAAAAGGAGCTTGCAATCTGACTAAATTATACTTAATCTTAAATAGGTGAATTCTGGTCAGATTGTAATCTACTAAAAAAGAAGTAATCTAAGCATATAATACCTAGTAGATGTAAGTAGATTCACCTCCTAAACAAGCCATAAGTTGCTGGAATATAATTTCTTAAACAAAACTATTGACTTTACTAAATAGCTTAAGTAGAATCTGAGAAAGTTCCATGCTTCCAAAATAGGTTGATGCACATCCAAAGTAGGTTGATGCACATCCAAAAAGGTTGATACACATCCAAAGTAGGTTGATCTCCATACGTGAAGATTGCGTACATTCTAGGCTTCCAAATTAGCTTCAAACTCTCTAAAACAAAATTTGAGAGCAAATAACTTCCTAAATAGCTTCAAGAATGTGCATGGGCTTTGAATGGGCTTCTTGGACTTGCATGAACTTGCATTAATCTATTAAAGTCAGATTAAAACATCTGGCCTATCAAATTCATATCAGATAAGTTGTGTCATATATTGTAATACGTACGGGCTACGACAATTATCCTTAAAATAGAATGACTAATTTGCTTCGAAGATCATTATACTATGTCTTGAAACTTTCAGACAGAGAGAAGGCAATTATTGTTAATAAATGCTTATGCAATAATTGCTAGAATGATTCAAATGGAAAGGGGGATCCCCCACTTATACGTGTTAGAGAAAGATATTCAAAAAGTTCACTTGCATCCTCTAAAGAGACACATTCCTCTTGTGGCCAACATAAAGAGCTCTCCAAGTGCCCCTTCAAAAGCTTCTGAAGACTTCTTTGGTAGACTCTCTACGTGTGACAAACTTTGGAAATCACCAAAACACGATAAACTTCACCTCCTAGTTCCCAGCTTCCTAATGGTCATGATGTTGGAGATCGAGGTTGTGGTGTCCCCACAATTCTAAGCCCAGTCCCTGAATGGTGCCATTGTGGAGTCCGTGTTGACATCCACTCGACCTCAGCATACGGGGACTTGGTGAAGCTGAGGAAGTACGTGGAAGTTGGGAAAAAATCTTATATGTTTATCGAATGACATAAAAGAGGAAGCATGTTTAGGTATAGTTGCGGATGTCAGTTTGTATCTTCAACTTCAGAATCTTTGTTTTTTGAATTTTCTGAGTATAATATTCTTGTTGTTCAAAGGTTGAAGATGCTCATTTTTTATTTCTTGTTTAAGGGTATAAAGGTCATTTTACATGACCAAAAAATAAAAAATTAAATAAATGTTGACATCAGCAAGAGACCTGATAAAAATATTTCATTATTGAAGAGATCTTACATCAAATTCAAATAAATTAGGGACCCTGCTACAAAAAAGAGCATAAGCTACATACCTCACAGTAATTTACCCTTATATATATATAATAAAATATATCAGATATTAAAATATTAACTTGATCAAAAGAATAATAGATTGGGCCTAAAAGAGCATAAGAAAAAAGTGATATTGAATTTTAATAGAACTATGTTTCCTATTCTTATTAGGATAAGATTGATTTGCTATATATATGCCATTAGGCCTAGGGTTAAAAAACACACCATCAAAATGGGTAAAGCTTAAATCAACCTAGACGTAGAAGATTTCTAGTTATTTTCGATCAAGAATTCTCCTAGCGGATATTATAAGAGAAGATCAATCTCGTAGATTGAAGGCTATGTAGATATTGTAAGAGAAGATCAATCTACAACGCAATATAAGATTTTTCTAACGATCTTATTATTTGTTTTATGTTATATTATTATGATCGTATTTTGTGTTTGTGAAAAAATGGAATTTTCGCTGCTATAAACTAGTTTCGTGTTTTTAAAATCCAATATTTATGTCAAAGAATTGTCTCATTTATTTTACATATTTCGTAGAATAGTACTATTTGCAACGTTTATAATAATATGTGTAGTTCTTTGAGTGACTTGTTTTCTCGTGGGGGTCCCATTGAAGGATTCTTATGCTTGGCGTCATTAATGATCAATTTTTAAAAACAAGGGATCTCATGGCACTTGCATCATTGATGCCTAACCTCACCCACGGGTTACACTTTAGAATATTGTGTCAAAATTATTTGATACTAAAATATAACTGTATATACATGGATTGGTTTTAAATTGAAGTGCAAATTTATTAGTACAAAACTTCACTAGACTGAATAGGTTTCACTCTTAATACCATATGTCTATTAAAAGATTAGAATATTTGTAATAAATGCAAATCTTTTTTTTTTACTGTAAGACCATTAATTACTATGTCACTATTATAGTATCATACCATTATTACAATACTGTGTTACTACTCCACGTTAGTTATTTAAAAATTCAACTAACATTACTAAACTCGAATATAGTTTTGACAAAATGTAAATACGTTAAATTTATGGGTAAATTATATCTAGCCCCTTCTAATTTAGGGTATTTAACTCTTACACCCATGTTATCAGCAAATCAATTAAAAACTCCTCTTAATTTGGTAAAATTATACCAATCAACCCCTCATGTCAAAATCGGCGTATTTCTCTAGCAAGGAGGCACGAAAAATGACAAGAATACCCTTATACTAAAAAATAAAAAATTTCCTCTCTCCCCTCCTTCCTCTTCCTCCTCCCTTCTCCCTCCTCCTTTCTCCTCCTCCCTCCCTCCTCATCCCTGCTCCTTCCTCTTCCTCTTCCTCCTCCTCTCTTCTCTTCCTCTCTCTTTCCTCCACAATAAGAAGAACAGAATTAAGACCAGCAAGATTCCCGCTCGTGTCACTAACCACTTGACTGCAAATCCACTCATTTTCACACCAGGCTTTGCCATTCAACATCTTCTTGCTCCTGCCGACAAGATCCTTTATAAGCCTGAAATTAGAACTCTCTAGCCCAGGAGGTATAGGCAAGTCCAAAATAGGGCGCTTGGAAATGTGGTCGCGGTAAGAGCACATAAACCTCCCACCCCTAGGGTTCTGGTCCCTGTACGGCGTCAAACAGTTCCTACACTTCTTGGTAGTAGTAACACAAACACGCACGCAAGCTTGGGGGAGGTAATCTGAAAGCAGGGGGCAGCAGCAAGGCAAGCACACACAGTCTTATCAGAGGGATAAACAACCAAGGGAGCATCGTCGCAACCCAGCAAAACCACTTCTGGATTGGAAAATGCTCAATCATCAAGAGCCCGTCAGTGCAACAACTTCAGAAACCCTAAAAGCACCACGAATTGACTTAAAAAAGAATCAACACAAATTCAGGCTAAAAATCTAATCCAAGGTGCCAATTATCTAGCCTCATATTACATCCAACCTCTTTTTGCTTCTCGGTGGAAGCCTCTATTGCATCTAACCTCCCCGTTGTTGGGTGGGGGTCCAGAAGGTGGTGGGCTTGGACCTGGCAGTGGGCTCGAGGGGGATTCACCTAGTGGCGGGCTCGAGGGTAGAGTCGGAGGAGGGTTTGGTGGCAGACTCGGTGCAGGTGCAGATGGTGGAATCGATGGAGTAGTAGTTGGCGGTGGGTTTGGTGGTGGAGGCTTCAATTTAGGTATTTTTCCTTTGATTTTTGTTCCCTTTACCTTCGTCTATAGTAATTCTTATGGGTTAATTTATATTTTTGTTTGGTTATTGTGTTAATTCTTTGGTTTAATTGTTTTCTGGGTATGTGAATTGTTGGTTTAGAGGAATTTGAATTTGGAGAAATTGTTTGAAGAAATTCTGTTCTTTTGGTTGGTTCTGAGTTGTTGCAATAGGACGTAAGGGAGCTATTGATATGTTCCATTTAAAGGTAAGTTCCCAACTTCACTTAGGAAGGAAGAAAGAGGAAGGTGAGCTCTTGATTTAATTAGAACAATCTAAAAATTTTGAGTTTAATTTTTGAGGAGGAGGAGGTGGTGGAGGAAGAGGAAAGGAGGAGGAGAAGGACGGTGGAGGAGGAAGGGAGAAGGAGGAGAAGGAAGGTGGAGAAGGAAGGGAGGAGGATAAGGGAGGATAAAGGAGGAGGAAGGAGGAATGAGGAGAGAAGGGTTAAATATTTTTTTGGTTTTTTAATAGAAGGGTATAATAGTCATTTTTCGTGCCTCCTCGTCGGAGAAAATCTCCGATTTTGGCATGAGGGGCTGAATGGTATAATTTTGCCAAAATAAGGGGGTTTTTAATCAATTTGAGAATAACATGGATGTGAGAGTTAAATACACCAAACTAGAGAGAGTCAGATATAATTTACCCTAATTACGAACTAGCAAAAATTATCATTTTGTAAAATAAAATTTTTATTTAGATAAAAATATATTACATGAGAAATTAAAAGCAAATTACAAAAAATAAAAAGTATATATATAGTGAACTGTATATTTTTATACAATTCTGACAATAAAAAGCTCTTAATCTCTTCTTTGTTTGGGAATAAGTCTATTACTTGAGTAAACAAGGCATGGAGAATGGTTGTATTGGCTTGGTGTATTTTAGCTTTAGCGCTTAATTTTTTGACCTTCTTTAATTGGTCTATTTTTTGTTTTTGTTTTCCTCTTACAGCTGCAAAACATCTAGGACTTTTGTGCAAATGCTTTGGATTTTTTATGTTCAATTTGTAGTGATTCGAGCTCTATAGAGAATGCATCATTGCTTATAGTACCTTTCTCCTTTTCTTCTGCGATTCTCTTTTTCTTGGCAGCATCTTGGCCAATTGGACGTTCCATTGTCGATCTTTTGCTCATTGGAATAGTAGAGTTAGTGAACTGGGTAATCTTTCTCCTCAGAAGTTTTTGTTCTCTTCGTATTTTTACCGCTCTCTACAACTTGCGACTCATTGAGAGAAGTGAAGGATTGAGAGTCTTGCATTATAGGATTACACTTGGGATGTTTGTGCATGACTTCCGTAAAAACCTTTAGATCAGTAAAAAAAATTGTGTGTTAAGATACATTTTCGTGCACTTCAGCCAATATATCAGACTCGACATGTCCGCTTTACATTCGACAGGATGCATGGCTGTGGGCCTCAATCCATCCTCTACATGCCGTAAACAAGCATTTATGATGGCTTTTTATCTGCTCCACGTTTCTCGAACTAAGGTTGACAGGATTTTTTATTCGACTTTGGTCGTACAATGTTTTTATGCGAGCCCAAATTTCTTGCCGCTTCTGATTGTGGCCAATGATTGTATCTTCACTATTTGTATATAAGAAGATATTAAGACATTATCTTCTTTAATACTCCATATTTTAGATGTTACTCTATCACCTTTTTTTGAAGAAGACAAATGTAGTTATGGGTTTTGGGATCGGCTTTGCTAGATATTTAGTGGGTTTGATGGGTTTTGGAAAAAATTGAAAATATCTTGGTGAAGATCTTCATTTCTACCTTCCGAATAACCTCCAACAACTTCAAAATTTCTCCTTGATTAACTCATTATTAGTCGAGAAAAACTATGCCGCTTCTAAAAATGTATAGCGGCGATGAAATTTCTTGTCGCCACATTAGATTTTTAACGGGGAAATGGTCTTCTCCGTAACATGTTTTCATACGCCATATCATAATTTTTGCCACAATAGATCTCTGCGGTCATTAATCCGCCGCTAAATGTTTTCCTCTACAGCCTGAAATTCTAGTAGTGTGACTTCTAAACATTTGGGATCCCAATTTTGCAACATCATTCTTAGCATCTTGCGCTTATGTCCAAACACCACAATAGCCTTTAACTTCTCAAATTTCATTACATATTTCACTACTACATTCACTTGCTTCCATTGATTACTTTCCTTGAGCAGAGATTTATAGTTCTTATCAATGAGTACAATACAATACTCCTTCACCAACTCAATTTGCATCCTTGAAATTCATTCTCAATGGCAAAAACAAAACATCAAGCCTAGCGACATCCTAATTCTCTAGAGCTATATCGCCCATATTACGAAGAATTTTAACACAATGAATCATATATGATTCCACCTCCTTACGAGGAATAAGGTTTTCAACTTTAACATTCTTGAAACACGTACATAATGCCTCAACAAACTCATTCCAAGGAATACTTGTCATCATCAATTCCCATATCGAATACAACTCACTTGCCTTACCAACTAATAATTCTGCTACCATTTGATTCCCAAAGATTTTCATAGACTTAGTGACCAAACAATACTCCTCAATATGCCTAATCCAATTCCTTGGGTTATTATCCAAAAAGACAGGATGACTAGGAAGACACCGTTGAGACAGACATAAATTTACTTCATCTCCAGTTATCTTATTTGCTTTCAATAACTCACAATGAAGAACCACCTTTGGGTCCATGTATTCCTCTTATGTTCTTTCAAAAAGATATTAGCTTAGAAAATTCGAGGATTTGGTAGCTCTGATACCACTGTTATGAACCTTGATACAAAAGTGTATGGGGAAGATAAAAATTGGGTGAGGATAGAAGAAGAAGAAATTTGAGGAAAGGAAGAAATTAGAGAGGAAAAAGATAGAATAATAGAAAAGATAATTGAGATTATAAATCATTCATTAGATAAGAAAGTAAACACGCACAAAATTAACTAATATACTCCTCTAAGAGAAGTACAAATACCCACTTCTAACGTGCAATAACCACTATTACACTTTTACTAGATCACTACTACATGATTATATGACTTACCTATTAGATATAACTAGTAATAAACATAATTAATAATTAATCAAATTCTCGGTAGACATCAGGTTAGGTTTGTGACACTGTAGTCCCCGTCGTTGTTTCCCTCGGATCGTCAAGCTCGAGTCTAACGTGAGTGGCCCTTGTACATCATGGAGCACCATCATCGGTTTAGATTGAACGGTAAGGGTCCGATGAAGTTCAATTAATTGGGAATCGAAGGTAAAAAAAATAAAATTTGGCGAAGTGAGAATGGAAAAATTAGGGATAGAAGTTCCCAATTTTGGGACCTAGGGTTCTATATGTGGATTTTTCTGAATAATTACAAATTTGACCATGTTGTTTCTTTTTATTTACGCATAAGGACAAAATTTCTTATATTCTTTGAGAATGCACAGTTACGTAATATCTCTAAGTGCTTTACGAATTTTCCGACTAATGACAGCTCCTCATATTCGATCAGATTGCATAAATTTCAAATCAATTCGTAGTGGTTTCACGCATGTGTAGTAAGGATAGAGCCATTAAATGCATTATAAGTGCATATTACAAAAAAGTCCCTAATATTTTCTAATCATATCAATCAAGGACAACAATATATATTTTCTTAAAAAACCCTACACGAAAAAATTCAATTTTGCAAAGAAAAGATTAAAAAAAACATTTGTTTGGAAAAAAATCATTTACAAGCCTCGACATAGGTTATGTAACTCTAATACCAACGAAAGATTTCATGTCTATGTTTTTCACACACATAGACGTAAATGTGAATATGAACATAATAATATAAAATTATATAATGTAAAATACTTGTTATAGTGAACACACTCTGCAAGCTTCTTTGTATTCATAGGTTTGCACAGGTTTTTCACAAGATCGTAATACAAGTTTGTTAATGACTCGTTCTAGCTCACGTGTTCGGATCTAAGATTGGATTTCATTAGCCTAAAAGTTTGAAAGATTAGAAAGAGACACAAACGTCTATGTTCGTGTCTCACTTGTGCAGCATGTGTGGTATATTTGGCGTCTATTGCGATCGTACATCTTTGTGTGTCACTCGCATTTATATCGTGTTCTCGCGCACGTCTTTTGCTTACCCAATTCTATAGATTCCATCTTATATATAGAACCCGAGAAGAGATGGTCCATATATCCATCATAAACCAACGTCATAAATTTTTTTATTCGTTACAAACCTTATTGCTTTCTACATTTAATTTTCTACATTTAATAGGATATTTACGGAATCTCTTTATTATGGCAATTATGTGTAACCTTAGACATTCCAACCGTTTGTGATTTGTTTCTAATGGAGTGGTATTATGTTGCAATTATAATGTCAAAATAAATTTTTTATTGAGGTCTCTATCAACAACTTTACCACTTACTCAAATTTCTGTCGGGCTCTCTATCGAAATTCGTGTTTACTCTCTTCTTGCCCATCTACTCAAATTTCATTGAGCCGTATTAGTACTTATCTTTCCTCCTTCATAACACCTTAGTGTATTACAGGGCCTTCGGCTTACAGTAAATGAAGCTGATAATCAACCATTGTGCTTTCCAATGATCACGGCCCATGAAGAATCCCAGCCAACAAATGGTTCTAATACCTCATGTGACATGCACGTGCAGCAGCTTTCACCTGGAGAATATTTTGTTCCACGTCATCCGGATGGAGACAAAATCAGTTATTGGCACAGACACTGGAGAAATGTGATGTGAGAGAAATGGGCAGGTTCCTTAGCCAATCAGATTTTAGCATACAGCTTATATATACTCATGTAAATGAATGTAGAAGTTTAAGTTTTTTCCCTCTTTGATTTTTGTACATAGAAAACCAGAAATGACGATAGTTCTTTTTTTCTCCTCCCAATTCCTCTCTTGTTAATTCCTCTGCTGAGTTTTAGATCAAACGAAAACTTCCATAAAATCAACAGTGTCCTAGTTTGCAACCATCTTTTTCCTGCAGTTGCAAATTTGCATGTTCGTATATTCGGCGCATCACATGCAAGCATTATCGTAAACTAAAGTGAATAAGGTCTCGATTTGTTAACATATGAAAATCACCGGCTTAATCATTACTATTAAAAAATATCGGAATCATGCAAACTTCGATAGAATAGCAATTGCACCACCTCCTTGAAGCTGCCATGCAATATATAATGCACGTTTAGTCAGAACATCTCTTCTTTGGACAAAGATCAGTTATGTGCTGTCTTGAGTATGGGATTACTAGTGGATGAGGAGTTATATCTAGGCTTGTCAACTATAATAGGGTGACCTAAAAAGCTCATTTTCTCATCTCTAAAATCTCGTATAGAGGCAAAAATAGGCGGGTGGAAGGTGCAATATTTGTCTCGAGCTGGCCCGGAGACTTTGATCAAATCTGTGTGGCAAAGATATTTTACAAACACAGCTTCTTCCTCGGGAGCGAAGCAGCCGAGATTAACGGCATGTTTTTTTTTATCAGATGTTTGTTTCATTATGTTAAACTTTTATAAGCAGATCTACACTTTTAACGGATAATTTTGTGTGATGTAGTAAACGCAAAATGACACCGTTTGAACCAAGAAATCCTTTGAAAAGAACCAAAAGCTAAAAGAGTCGGAACCGTGTCAAAACTACGAAGCAAACCTAAAACAAATAAAAAATTATAACAAAATTTAAAGATTAATGAAATTAAATTAGTTGAACGTGTTTCGATAGGCGTGAGTTAAGCGCCACGGAGGATGTGTGAATTTGAGTCTTCATGGAATCAGATTCGGGGGGAACAACTTGATAAAACACATGAACAATAATAGTGCAACTGAAAGTAACAATAATACACATTGCAACTAATAATAATACATAATATGACTAACAATATTACATGATGTATGATTTGTGTTATATAATGGTACAACTAGCGATATACATTCATATTTGGCGTCAGACAATAGTATAATACTCTTTTTATATACAAAATTACAAAATGTTCATATGCAGTCTCTGATACTAGAAGTTTGCCATTGCACGCGGGCTAGTCCATATTGTCCCGACCTGCTTAATTCGGGATCGTCGAACACACGTGTTGATAAGTTTAAATTTAACGCCATTTTTGTAACATAACATTTTGTGATATGATTTTTTGAACAATGTTTCTATTAAAACTCAAAGTAAATCGATATAAACAAGAAGATGAAATGGAGCAGAATATGAAATCTGTATATTGAACAAATGAGTGATAAAATGGATAATTTACAATGCCTCGGAGGCCTTCTTTTTATAGGTAAACTAAAGACTAAAATAAGTAAAAGTTACAATCAACTTGCTATCTTGTGTCTGCCATGGAACTAAAATAATAGCAAGTTGTCTATTATTATGTCTGCCATTGAATTTGATCAACTTTTGATACTCCCCCTCAAGATGGAATTGTAGATGTTCTTCATTCCCATCTTGTGCGTTATTCTCTCTAGATCTTCTCCGGAGATTGCTTTTGTGAACATATCTGCTAATTGCAGTTTTGATGGAATGTACTTCACATCAATTATTCCTTGTGCTATCTTTTCTCTGATGAAATGGCAGTCAACTTCAATGTGTTTTGTTCTCTCATGGAGAACAAGATTCTTGGTGAGATATATTGCTGACTGGTTATCACAAAACAAATTTATTGGTTTTTGAATTTCGATTTGAAAATCTTTGAGTAATGATTTTAACCATGTGATCTCACAACTATAAGCCATTGACCTATACCCTGCTTCTGTTGATGATCTACTCAGTGTTTATTATTTTTTTGACTTCCAACTGACAAGTGAGTTTCCTATAAGGATACAATACCCGGTTACTGATTTCCTAGTGTATGGATAACCAACATAATCTGAGTCACAATAAGCTTTCATCTCTAGATTTTCAACTGAGCTATAGAGCAAGCCATATCCTATATTATTTTTCACATACCTGATAATTCTTAGTAGTGCCTTCATATGAGTCCTTGTGGGTTTTTCCATGAATTGACTCATTATTGCAACTGCATATGAAATGTCAGGTCTTGTAATAGTTAAGTAAATTAATTTTCCAATCACTTTTCTATTAAGTGTAGGATTCTTCAAGAGCTCCTCTTGAGTTCCTTCTTCAAATTGTTTGAATTTATGATTCTGAATTATTGGATTTATAGCTGGTTTATAGCCTAATAATTTAGTCTGTTCAAGTATTTCTGATGCATACTTCCTTTGCAAAATATGTATACCTTTGGAGTTTCTTGCTATTTCTAGACCAAGAAAGTATTTTAACTTTAATAGATCTCGAATTTTGAATATATCTTGAAGTTCTTTCTTCATAGAGTTGATTTTTACTTGATCATCTCTGGCTATGATAATGTTATCGACATATACTAATAGAAAAATGACTTTGCCATTTTCTTTTTTGATAAAGAGTGAATATTCACTTTTGGATTGTCTGAAACCTATGGTTTTCAGAAAATGAGTGAATGTTTTGTTCCATTGTCTATTGACCTATTTCAGACCGTATAGGGACTTTTTAAGTTTGCATGCATATCTAGTACTTTTCTCTCCCTGAATTGAAAGACCTAGAGGTAAAAACATGTAAATGTCTTCTTTAAGATCACCATTTAAAAATGCATTATGGACATCAAGTTGTTCCAAATACCAACTGTGCTTTGCAGCTAATGCTAATAACACTTTAACAGAAGTTAATTTTGCAACTGGACTGAATGTCTCAGTATAATCTAAGCCAAATTGTTGAGTGTAGCCTTTAGCTACTAATCTGGCTTTGTATTTATCAATTTCTCCATATGAGTTTAACTTGATTTTAAAGACATATCTACATCCTATTGGCTTAATGTCATCAGAAATAGGAACTATGTCCCATGTATTATTATCCTCTAGAGCTTTCAATTCTTCATTGATAGCCTTCTTCCATAGAGGATCTAAAATAGCTTGTTGATATGTTTCTGGCTCATTTAGAGTCGATAAAGTGGCTGAATAACATTGTTGTTGTTTAGAAAGTTTGTCATATCCCAAAAAATGAGATAGAGGATACGCAGTTTTAAAACTGTCGTGATAAACTAAGTTAGATCTTGGCACTTTATAATAATGAAAATGTTTCAAATGTAAGGGTAACTTGGCCTCTCTTTGTGATCTCCTTAACTGAGTATCACCAGTTGTAATTCCTTCAGATTGACTTTCATGATTGGAGGGTATCTTGACCTCTCCTTGTGATCTCTATGATTGAGTATCACTAATTATGGTTCCTTCGGAATCACTTATATAATTGGAGGGTATCTTGACCTCTCCTTGTGATTTCCTTAATTAAGTATCACTTGATGTGGTTTCTTCGGAATCACTTATATAATGAGATGAATCTTCATTCTCATTTTGTCTAGAATCATGATATTCTTCCTGAGATATATTCATGTCTTTTTTTTGAAATGTTTTTGAACCTATAGGTTCTAATTCTTCATCAAACTCTTGAAAAGAATCTGGTGAATCTGACCCATTACTCATATTTGGAGTCATCAAAGGACTTGTTGTGATATTAGGTAATGAACCTGGTGAGTAAACTATTTTCTCACTTATTTCTTGTTCTTTGTAAAAAGGAAAAATATTTTCTACAAATACTACATCTCTTGAGATGAAAATCATTTTTGCTTTAAGGTCATATCATTTATATCCCTTGATATGTGTTGGATAACCGATGAAAGTACTTTTTCTTGACCTTAAGTCAAACTTCTTTCTTTGAACTGGCAAACTGGATGCAAAACACAAGCATCCAAAAACTTTTATGTCTCCATATTCTGGTTTCTTACCATATATCATTTCAAAAGGAGATTTTCCATTTAATGTTGGAGTAGGTATCCTGTTAATCAGGTATGCTGCTGTCAAAACAGCTTCACCCCAAAAATATTTGGGTAAATTTGATTGAAACATCAATGCTCTTGCTACGTTAAGTAGATGTTGATGCTTTCTTTCAACCATTGAATTTTGTTGAGGTGTATAAGGACAAGATCTCTGATGTATGATTCCTTTATCATTGCAAAAATCATCAATATTGAATTCTTGACCATTATCTGTCCTTACTTTTTGAACATTTACTTTAAATTGATTTTCCACCATTTTGATAAAGTTTTTGATTGTTACCTGTGTATCTGATTTATATTTAAGCAAATAAATCCATGTTGCCCTACTAAAATCATCTACTATGGTTAAAAAATAACTTTGTCCATTTGTGATTCTAACTGAAAAAAGACCCCAAAGATCACAGTGCATTAATTCAAAAAGAGAACTGGAAGTAGGCGATAAAGTGAAAACAGAAGTATTTTTATTAGAAGAACAATTGGAAGTACTTTTAGATGAAAAACAAGATCTCTTTTGCTTGGACAATTGACAGACAGTACAATAAGAGAATTTATTACAAGAAACAGTTGGAAATCCAAGCTTAATCATACAAAGTCTCTCATGAGATAAATGTCCTAGCCTATAGTGCCAAATATGACTAGAAACACTTGCTTTGTTATCTTGGTTGACAGAATACACCTTTTGCTCAAAATATTTTTCTTCCCTTAAGTGGTATAATCCTTCTATTTGTTCATTCTAACTCCCAATCTTCCTCAAGGAATTCCTTAATACTTTTGAGTTTTCCTGCACAATTTGAAACTGGATCAGCAGGTGTTACTACAATTACCTTCGGCAAGCTTTCATTTTTGAATTTTTCTGCCATTGCTAGAAGAGACTGCAATTGGTCAGATGAGATGGTTGCTGGACCATTTGAAACATTTATGTTTCTTCTAGAACTTCCGGTAGATGGTTCTCCCATCACCATTGCAGATGAATTTTCATACATTCTTTCCTACATGTATCTATCATCACCAAATCTGCCTCTGCCTCTTCTAGTTTTTCCACCTCTACCACCTCTTCCTCCTTGCTCATAATTATTTTTCTTGTTACCACCAGATGGGTAACCATAAATTTTAAAGCAGTTTCTACATTGTGGTTTGTCATATGACAATTTTTGCAGAACATTTTCCTTTTATAACTAACAGCAAGAGCCGAAGCTTCAGAATAAGAAGAAGTAAAACTTCTAGCTTAGTCTGCTTTTCTTCTTGTAAAACAAGATGATATGTTTTATCAAGATTAGGAAGATGATCTTGAGATATGATTTTTCCTCTGATAAAATCATTCGAGTCATTTAAACTCATGAGAAATTTGAAAATTTTTCTTTTCTCCTGAATTTTCAGGAACTCATCATGGAGTTTACATGTGCATTTGTCACATTTGCAGCATGGTGAAGGCTGATAATGCTTAAGCTCTTCCCAGATGCGATTTAATTTAGTGAAATAATCACCAACAGATAGCGAGTCCTGAGTGACTGCATTGAGATCTTGCTCAAGCTGAAAAGTTCTTATGTCACTGGGCTCATCATATCTGATTTTCAATTTTTCATATGCCTCTTTGGCAGTATCACAGTATAATATTGTACTTTTAATTTCTGGAGAAACAGAATTATGAAGCCAAGAAAGGACCAGTGTGTTACACTTGACCCAGGCTTGTAAATTTGGATCATCACTTGCTGGCATGGCAAGAGTTCCATCAACAAAACCCATTTTGTTTTTTAGTTTAAGATTCATTTCAAAATCTATGTGCCAAGTGTGATAATTCCTTCCATCAAGGAGTGTAGTGACTGCTCCAGAATTACTATTGTCTATGTGATTAAGATAGTATGCACTGTATGGGTCATCATGCTCAAGAGAGCTGCCGCGCTTGGTGGTTTTAGATGAACTTTCATCTGTAGTTTTACCAGATGCATCCATTTTCAGCACAAAACAAAGCTTAAAACAGAGAATTAAGAAAACTGAAAGAATTGAAAAGAAAAACTTGAAAGAAACGAAGTTTTTAGGCAAAACCTTGCTCTGATATCATATTAAAACTCAAAGTAAATCGATATAAACAAGAAGATGAAATGGAGCAGAATATGAAATCTGTATATTGAATAATGAGTGATAAAATGGATAATTTACAATGCCTCGGAGGCCTTTTTTTATAGGTAAACTAAAGACTAAAATAAGTAAAAATTACAATCAACTTGCTATCTTGTGTCTGCCATGGAACTAAAATAATAGCAAATTGTCTATTATTATGTCTGCCATTGAATTTGATCAACTTTTGATAGTTTATAAGAAACGTGAGCTGTAATTATTAATACATAACATTATCCAATGTGAACAACTACAAAAAGACTTGGGGTGTAAAGATCCTGGAGACATGTTGATGCATGAGATAACATGCATTCTTTTGGTCCTAGTTTGTTAAGTTTTCGTCATGTTTTAGGAAATGTTTAGTCGAGTCTTGTTTACATTTTGCTTCATTTTGTTTGTTTGGTCAAGAAGAAGATTGGCTATTGCTTTCATGTGTTTTGTAGGTGTTTTAGAGCATTCGAGAAGTTGGAGCAAGGATCGGTGATCATATGCGAAGAGTTGAGCAAAGAGTGAAGACATGGAGATCAAAAGAAGGCTAGGGGCAGAATGTGACCCAGCGTACGCTGGCTTCCTAGCGTACGCTGGCCTTATCCGAACCAAAAGAAGAGAAAGGGAAGAAAAATGGCAGTAGCTAACCCCAGCGTACGCTGGCTTCCCAGCGTACGCTGGCCCCCAACAGAGAGCTTAAAGAAATACCTCACCAAACTTCCCACTTGACTTGGTCTATTGCTTGGGTGGCAAGCACTCACGGGAGAGGACAAGAGGGGGAGTAGGCTGCCATTGTAAAATAACTTGGAGGAGGAGAAGAAGATCATCAAGAGCTTAGAATAGAAACCTCCAAGCTAAAACTTGATTTTATTTCATTTTGTGTTTCTTGGTTTGATCTTGAGAATATTGTAATAACACTGTGGATTCAATATCATCAAGGTACTTTCATTCTCTTTGCTTATAAGTTTATTTCTCTTTGAGCTTCCTATTTAAGCTAGATCCATTTGAATGTTTACTTCTTAATCAAGGATGACAACTTGGTTTAGTTTTTAGCATTCATCTGCTTATTGTAAGTAGACTTGAGATTGTTAAGCAATTCTAAGCCTGAGAAACATAGATTCATAGCAATATCAAGATTATAGTATAATAGTGTCATCAAAAGATTGAGATTGACAACCTTGAGATTTTGTGATATTATTGGTAATCATAGTATTAGATCACCAACTCAAACATTCGATTTGCTTAGCTTAAGATTTAAGAACACATCATCTGGTACTTGACGAACAAACTCACTTCAATTCCCTGTGAAGACAATCCTACTTATCACGATACTACTTGTGCGATTGTATAATTCTTGCACATATTTAGATCCAAGTTTGGACGCATCAAGTTTTTGGCGCCGTTGCCGGGGACTAGAAGTTGAATTTGTTTTCGCTGATATTGGAACTAGTGTTCTTAATTTTGAGATTAAGCTTTGTTACTTGTTGCATTTAATCCTCTCTGTTGAGTATTATAGTATCATACAAGTACAGGAGGTGAATGCCAAATACTCATCATGAGAACCAACCTCTTCTTGAGCAAGATTCAGAGATTGAACGAACTATTCGATGAATCAGGAGGAGAAACTTACTTGTAGAAGAGATGGGCGATCGACAATTAGTCAATGTTCCCACCGCCATGAGACACAAGTCACACTAAGACTTGCCGATCTTCGGTCAAGTATAGAGTATCCTACCGTGGAGGCGAACAACTTTGAGATTAAAAGCAACCTCATTAACATGGTACAATAAGACCAATTCGGAGGTTATCCCTCAGAAAACCCAGCAAGGCACATCCAGAAGTTCGAGGATCATTGTTCAACACTGAAATACAATGGTGTCACACCTGATGCCATTAAGCTTCGATTGTTCAAGAATAGCTTGAAAGATGATGTTAGGGAATAAGTAGATGCATTTCCAACTGGCATCTTCATAACATAGGACGAACTTGCAAACAAGTTCTTGGAGAAGTACTACCCGCTAGGTAAAACCACTCAATTGCGTAATAAAATTTCTCAATTTAAACAGCATGGTGGAGAATCTCTGCATGAGGCATGGCATCGTTTCAAGGCTCTCCTACGCGATTGTCCACATCATCAAATTCCTGAGTGGATGATCATCGAAACTTTCTACAATAGATGTGAGCCGCAAGTCCGTATCAACTTAGATGCAGCAGCTGGAGGAAACCTGACAGAGAAAACAGAAACTGATGGCCTCCGCATTATCGAAGCGATGGCTACCAATAATCATGAGTGGGGTGAGCGAGTTGAAAGATGAAAGGTTGCTAGTGTGCAAGATAACAATGAAATAGTTGCACTTAAGGCAGAAGTTGCAGCCCTTACACAAGTAGTCAGAACTGCTTTTGCACCATCAGTCACATCGTCATCCCAGGTTTACGAGATTTGTACTGGATCACATGGTACCGATACTTGCTCTCTTATATCTGAACCTGTGAATTTTGTGGGTAATACTAATAGGAATAATGATCCTTATTCTACTACGTATAACCCGGGTTGGAGAAACCACCTAAATTTTTCGTAGAAGAACAATGCAGGATAGCAGGTACCTCAACATCAGAGACCATCTTATGGAGGTAGGAATGTACAAAGTGCTCCACCTCCGCAATTTTAGCCATATCAATAAAGGTGGCAGCAACAAAGACCACCACCACAAGATCGTCGAGGAGAGGATGAGTTGTGCAAGCAAGTATTGAGCCATGAAGCAACCATTTGCAACTTTGAAGTACAGATTAGCCAGCTAGCAGCACAACTCAACACAAGACCACCTGGAACTCTTTCGAGCAACACCAAAGCTCCTCCTACCAAACAAGAGCATTGCAAGGCAATAACAACTAGAAGTGGTATAGACTTGGGAAAGAATGTGGTGAAGACTCAAGTAAACCCTCCACCAAGGAAGATTGTTGTAGAAGAAGAAGACGAGCTTCAAGTTACCCTTAACACTAGAGAAGAAGACAAGACATCGAATGAAGCAGTCAAGCTCAAGCCAACACCTGAAAAAGAAGAGTACAGAAGTGAATCCCAGCGTACGCTGGATAACCAGCGTTCACTGGGCTTATCTGAGAATGAAGACTATTCGGGCAGTAGCCAAGGGCAGCGTACGCTGGCCACGCAGCGTTCGCTAGGAGTGCAATCTGAAGAAAAAGAAGAAAAGAGACCATCCGAAAAGAAAGAAGAAAGAAAGTACCCTCCACTACCATTTCCTTAAAGGTTGCACAAACAAGTCATGCACCCGAGCTATCACAAATTTTTGGAGCTTTTTAAGAATCTTTATATCAATATACCGCTCTTTGACGCCTTTGAACAAATGCCAACATATCAGAAATGGATAAAGGAATTTATTTCAAAGAAGCGGAGCATAGAGAATTTTGAAGTCATTCTATTGATGAGGGGATATAGCGCTGTTTTAAGCCACGAGTTACCTCAGAAGATGAAGGACCCCGAAAGTTTCACTATTCCATGCACCATCGGAGATCAAACATTCATGAAGGCATTGATTGATCTTGGTTCCAGCATCAACCTCATGCCTTTCTCAATATTCCGAAGGCTTGGGTTGGGAGACATGAAGTCCACTTTGATAGTCTTACAACTTGCCGATTGATTAGTAACAAGACCAAAGGGGATTGTGGAGAATGTGCTAGTCAAGGTGGACACCTTAATCTAGTAGATTTCATTATTATGGAGATGGAGGAAGATCGAGATGTGCCACTCCTCCTTGGTCGACCTTTCCTAGCCACCGGAAAGACAAGCATTGATGTGGAAAAAGCTGAACTCCGATTTAAGGTTTGTGATGATGAGGTTGTGTTCAATGTCTTTGAAGCAGCCAAGTATCCATCTGCGGAAAATGATTGTTACCGAATCGATGTAGTGGATGAGATTGTAGCTATGAAAGAAGAAGAGCTAGTACAAGAAATTCTGTGGGAAGATGGTGACAACATCGAAGATCCTAAAGAAATGGTGGCATGGGTACGCACGGTAGAATCACTGGAGTTAGATGACATACCAAGGCCTAAGCTACAGTCATCTACCGTTGCACTACCAGAATTGGAGCTCAAGTCACTTCCAACACATCTCAAGTATGCTTACTTAGACAAAGATCAAAAATTGCTAATAATCATCTCTGCTTCATTGGATCAAGATCAAGAAGAGCAACTTATCAAGTTGGTAGGCGAGCACAAAGAAGCTATTGGATGGACACTTGGAGATATAAAAAGGATTAGTCCTTCGCTTTGTCAGCACAAAATTATTTTAGAGAATGATTTCAGTCCATAAGTGGAAGCACAACGAAGACTCAATCCGAATCTTAAGGAGGTAGTGAGGAAAGAAGTTATCAAGTGGTTTGACACCAGTATCATTTACCCCATTTCAGACTCGAAGTGGGTGAGCCCAACACAATATGTACCGAAGAAAGGAGGCATCACTATCATTTCCAACGCCAATAACGAGCTCATACTGACAAGGATGGTAGTTGGCCACAGAGTTTGCATTGACTTCCGAAAGCTCAATAAGGCAACTCGGAAGGATTATTTTCTACTACCATTCATTGACCAGATGTTGGACAGGTTGGCAGGACACACTTTTTATTGCTTCTTGGATGGTTACTCAGGATATTTCCAGATTGCCATTGCACCAGAGGATCAGGAGAAGACAACTTTCACTTGCCCATATGGTATATTTGCTTTTCATCGCATGCCATTTGGATTGTGTAATGCACCTGCAACTTTTCAGCGTTGCATGATGGCTATTTTCTCGGACATGGTGGAGCGGCAGATTGAGATTTTTATGGATGACTTCTCAGTATTCGGAGATTTATATCAAGAATGCTTATCGCACTTGGGTAAGTTTCTTGAACGATGCAAAGAGACCAACTTGGTGCTTAACTGGGAGAAGTGTCACTTCATGGTGACAGAAAGTATGGTACTCAGCCACAAGATATCAAGCAAGGGAATAGAGGTTGACAAGGCCAAATTAGAAGTCATCGACAAACTACCACCTTCGTTAAATGTCAAGGGAATACGGAGTTTCCTAGGACATGCCGGGTTTTATTGACATTTCATTAAAGACTTCTCAATGATAACTAAGCCTCTTTGTAGGTTGCTTGAGAAGGAAGCTCCATTTATTTTTGACGAAGCATGCCAAGAAGCCTTCACCAAGCTAAAGAAGGCACTTGTGTCAGTACCAGTGATCATATCTCTAGATTGGAAGCTCTCGTTCGAAATTATGTGTGATGCAAGTGATTATGCTATTAGGGCGGTGTTTGGTCAGAAAAAGACTACAGGATTCCATGCCATTTACTATGCAAGTCGCACTTTAGACGATGCTCAGATTAACTATACGACTACAGAGAAGGAATTTCTTGCTGTGATTTTTGCTCTCAACAAATTCCGAGCTTATTTACTCGGTAGTAAGATGACAGTGTACATAGACCATGCTGCTATTCATTACCTATTCAACAAGAAAGATGCTAAGCCAAGACTTATTAGATGGATCCTCCTCCTTCAAGAATTTGATATAGAAATTCGAGACCGAAAAGGTGCGGACAACCCTATTGCAGATCACCTTTTATGCCTAGAACACACATCGGTAATATTCTCTTTTCCTATCAATGAATCTTTTCCGGATGAGCAGTTGTATGCTTTAGATGTTATTTCTATTCCATGGTATGCTGACTATGTGAATTACCTTGTAAGCAACATCATACCTCCTAATATTTCTTCTGACAAGAAGAAAAGGTTTTTGCGTGATGTCAGGTACTATGTTTGGGATGAACCATACATGTTCAAGCAAGGAAAGGATCAACTACTAAGGAGATGTGTACCGCAAGAAGAGCAAGAGCTTATTCTACACCACTGTCATAACTCTCGTTATGGTGGTCACTTCGCAGGAGATTGCACAGCAGCCAAAGTATTGCAAAGTGGTTTTTATTGGCCTACGCTCTTTAAGGATGCTGCCGAGTTTGTACGCAAATGTGATTGCTGCCAACGGATGGGCAACATTTCCCGTCGTCACGAGATGCCACAGACGGGCATCATGGAAGTCGAGATATTCGACGTATGGGGTATTGATTTCATGGGTCCATTTGTTTCGTCTGACCGAAATCTTTACATTCTTCTTGTAGTGGACTATGTCTCCAAATGGGTAGAAGCTGTTGCACTTCCAACCAATGATGCTAAGATAGTGATCAAGTTCCTTCAGAAGAATATTTTTAGTCGGTTTGGCACCCCAAGAGTCCTTATCAGCGATGGTGACAAATACTTTCGAAACAACCTACTAGCAAATGCAATAACAAGATACGGGGTCACACATAAGATAGCTATAACTTACCACCCCCAGACCAGTGGACAAGTTGAAGTCTCTAATAGAGAAATCAAGAGAATTTTAGAGGCTACAGTCAACTCATCATGGAAGGATTGGTCTAGCAAGCTGGACGATGCATTATGAGCGTACAGAACCACCTACAAGACCCCGATAGGTATGTCTCCTTACCAACTGATTTATGGGAAGGCATGCCATCTTCTGGTCAAGCTGGAACACAAGGCTTATTGGGCTCTCCGTCGGATAAATCTAAATCTTGAGAAAGCTGGCGAGAAGAGAATGTTGCAACTTGAAGCCATGGAGGAATTTTGCCTAAGCGCTTATGATAATGCACGGCACTATAAGGAACGAACAAAGAGGTTGCATGATAAGAAAATTCTCCGCCGAGAATTTTCTATTGGTCAACAGGTATTACTATACAACTCGCGTCTCAAGTTTTTTCTAGGTAAACTTAAGTCCCGATGGACAGGTCCATACACGGTTGTTGAAGTTTCTCCGCATGGTGCTATCCAAATTCATGATGATAATACCAAGACCGAGTTCAAGGTCAACAGACAACGTTTGAAAGTCTATCTTGGTGATCATTTTGGCAAATTAGAATCCCATGTTGATCTTAGTGATGCATCTCAGTAAGACATTATTACCGTCAAGCTAACGACATTAAATTAGAACTACAATTCTTTTTTTACCTCAATTTCGTTTGGAATGTTAGAGTCACTCATCCGAGTTTCCCTGAGTTTGTGGGTTTCTAGGGGAATGTATATATGGTTACCCTCGAAAAATATATCATTTGTGTTAGTTTTGTAGATCAGTAGCTTTTTCAGGAGCAAAAACAAGAAGGGGATAGAAGAGAACCCTAGCGCACGCTGGCTTCCCAGCGTACACTGGCCATGTTCGGGAAAGAGCACCAAAATGGCAGAATAGAACCCCAGCGTACGCTGGCTTACCAAAAAGCCAGCGTACGCTGGCCTTTGACAGAAATAGACCTAAAAACCCCGACTCCTCCCCCTTCTTCCTCACTTTCCCCTCATTCAAACTTATTCAAATCCCTTCAACTCCCTCCAAAGAAAAAAACCCTACCCTAATCTGATTTTGTTTTGCAGATTCCAACTTCATCCGATAATGAAATCAAGATCCAAAGACTGGGCTTTGTTCTCCTCGTCGAGGCCTTTGCACCAATCCAAAAATCACAGCAGTTGTCTACCAACTTACATAATGGGCAAGACTCCAACCATCAAGCGTCGACAAGGTACGATGGAGCAGGGCCAAAGCTCGCGATCTGTGGACCTCACCCAAAGGTACAAAGCTCCTTTTCCTATACATGAAGAATGGGAGGGTGAGAGGTACCTTAAGTTTAAGGATTGCAAATTTGTCATTTATCAAACGATAGATTTTACTGATATGGGACGTGCTGAATGTGGGGATGAGCTTCGTGAGGCTATAGATGAATTAGGATAGCACTTCTTTGCTGATATGCATGTAAGCATCAATACTGCTGCTGTCATTGAGTTCTTTTGCACTGTGGTTGTTGTCGAGAACAATTCTTCATTCACTGCACACATACATGATACAGTCATGACTGTGAATGAGGAAGTGTTGCATGAATTGATAGGAATTAAGTGCCGGGGAGGTCTATTTGATTTTGACAGTGATGCCGGTGCACATATGGCTTGGCAAGCTCTAATCGGTTTGCCTTGCTATAGAACACAAGCCCCCACCATCCTTCTTAGGGAACTCCACTGGTGTGTTCTGCACCAATTCATGGCCTTTTGCTTTAGTAGCCAATATGAAAGCAGTAAGGTTACAAAACCACAATTGTATGCTATATCTTGTGCCCAACATCACCGCTAGTTTAATACATTTTTATTGATTATTGATGTGATTAAACGTACTTTGGAATTGCCTAACCCCCGATGGCTAGGACTAGGCCATATTATTGTTATGCTTGTTCGTGAGTTTGTAGAAAATCCACTAGTTCCAAAAACCATGCTATGACCAACAAGCATTGATTGGGACCAGCTGGCGAAATGACACCTGATGTCAAAGACTGGAGATATTAGGCACTGCACTTTACAATATGCGGTCATCCCATATATAGATCGCCCAGGTGTCCGGAAAAACATACAATAGGAAGAAAATGTCCATGTTCCAGAACAACAAGCGGACATCATCAACCTTGCCCAGCGAATCACTGACCTGGAGATCAAAGTACAAGCCAACACAGCAGACCAAGCAGAACGCTGGCAACAATATCAGGAAGATCAGGCCTACAACCGCACTCAATAGGAATGGCTCCGCAACCACCTCCAACCACCTCCGGAACAATGATCACAGGCTCCTTCTTCTCCTTATTCTTGTTTAGTTTTTGTTTCCACTTGTCATGTTATGTTTGTTTTTATCTTTTGATATGAATGTTTTTCTTCACACATTGAGGACAATGTGTCTTCTAAGTGTGGGGGTGTTTTGTGTGTTTTGTGTGTATGCTTATGTTGGTTATTTGTATTGATCTTGCTGTGTCTGTCTCTCTTTTTACTTTGTTTGCTATTTTGCATGTGATCGAGTCTGTTTGAGTGTATTTTGTGTTTTTGATTGAAGTGTGTAGAGTCTGTTGCATATGATGAAAAATTCTCAGAAATTTTAAACTTTTTGTCATAGAAAAACTCCATATCATGCATTCAACACTCTTGAGCAAAAATGAATTCTTTAGACATAAGCTATTATATCCTCGTTCATTTAGGTTAATCGTTACGCTAGGTAGACTAGACTAGTGAATTAACGAGTGACCTTGTGAGGATTTTGAGCCGAAGGCAAGGACAATCTGTCTTTATTTTATTCATGAGGTGTGTGCATAGTTTGAGCAATAGAGATGTTAAATGATTACCTAGCACAACTCAATAAGGTAGAAAGTGTCGAGGGCAATTTTACTATAAGCCTAAGACCTTAGAGCCAAAAACCTGATCTTATCCGTTGCATACCCCGTTGAGCTTGAGCCTATTCATTGAAATATTATATGTAAGCTATTATATAACCTTTGCTCATGAACTTTCCCACCTTTGACTATCCGTCCGAGGAAGCTTTAGGATTACATCTTTGGGAAATTTGTGTAAGGGTTCTTATTGTAGTATAGCTTGGGGGGTGCTTTACCATATAAGGGTTGCAGGTAGTTAAGACCATGAAAGTGTAATGACTTGGCTTGCAAAAAAAAAAAAGAAGAGAAACCTTGTGCTTAGAAAAAGTTGAAAAAGAAAAGAAAAGAAGAAATTAAAAAAAATGAATGAAAAGTGGAAAGATGGAAAAGCATAAAAGTAAAAATCAATGGAAAGTTTGGAAAGACAAGTTAAGCACAAGGAGCAAAAGTAAGCAAGTCATAAAAGAAAAGCTGGTCTTTAGGAGTGGGGTACATCAGGATGAGTGATAATGATAAGGTGAGACGTGTAGAATAGACGAGAGATAGAATTTTGTATATAAGCTCCTCGGATTGGGTGGTTTAGCCACTGCCCATACTCATATCCTCACCTTTACCTTTAGCCCCATTACAACCCAATAAAAGTCCCTCTTATGACATAATCTACTTTGTTTCGAGTATGCTTTGGTATGATCTTTAACACTTTTAGACCTTGAATGTGCACACGAGAGTAGGATAGTTGACCATAATACACTTGTGAGATTAAATTAATCCTATCCTACGAATGGTTAGCTCTCTAGTCTGGAACACTAGGTGTGAAAACTTGGTTAAATGATTGAGGGTATAATTGCCTATGGATTTTGCATTCATAATGATCAAGGGTGTGATGTGTGTGATTGTGGGAATGATCTTGTGATGGATGTTTGAATTCTGAGAGGTTGGTTTTCTGATGCACTTTGCTTGAGGACAAGCAAAGAAGTAAGTGTGGGGGTGTGATGCATGAGATAACATGCATTCATTTGGTCCTAGTTTGTTAAGTTTTCATCATATTTTAGGAAATGTTTAGTCGAGTCTTGTTTACATTTTGCTTCATTTTGTTTGTTTGGTCAAGGACAAGATTGGCTATTGCTTTCCTGTGTTTTGTAGGTGTTTTGGAGCATTCGAGAAGTTGGAGCAAGGATCGGCGATCATATGCGAAGAGTTGAGCAAAGAGTGAAGACTTGGAGATCAAAAGAAGGCCAGGGGCAGAATGTGACCCCAGCGTACGCTGGCCTCATCCGAACCAGAATAAGAGAAAGGGAAGAAAAAGGGCAGTAGCTGACCCCAGCGTATGCTGGCTTCCCAGCGTACGCTGTCCCTCGACAGAGAGCTTAAAGAAATACCTCACCAAACTTCTCACTTGACTTGGTATATTGCTTGGGTGGCAAGCACTCACGGGAGAGGACAAGAGGGGGAGTAGGCTGCCATTGTAAAATAACTTGGAGGAGGAGAAGAAGATCATCAAGAGCTTAGAATAGAAATTTCCAAGCTAAAACTTGATTTTATTTCATTTTGTGTTTCTTGAAATGATCTTGAGAATATTGTAATAACACTGTGGATTCAATATCATCAAGGTACTTTCATTCTCTTTGCTTATAAGTTTATTTCTCTTTGAGCTTTGTATTTAAGCTAGATCCATTTGAATGTTTATTTTTTAATCAAGGATGACAACTTGGTTTAGTTTTTAGCATTCATCTGCTTATTGTAAGTAGACTTGAGATTGTTAAGCAATTCTAAGCCTGACAAACTTATATTCATAGCAATATCAAGATTGTAGTATAATAGTGTCATCAAAAGATTGAGATTGACAACCTTAACATTTTGTGATATTATTGGTAATCATAGTATTAGATCACCAACTCAAACGATCGATTTGCTTAGCTTAAGATTTAAGAACACATCATCTGGTACTTGACGAACAAACTCACTTCAATTCCCTGTGGAGACGATCCTACTTATCACGATACTACTTGTGCGATCGTGTAATTCTTGCACGTATTTAGATCCAAGTTTGGACGCATCACATGTGATAGAATTGAAACGATACAGAGAACTTAGGTGTGTGTAATAGCATAGTGGCGAATATCGACGACATCTTGAGGCCTCGATGGTGGATGGGTCTTGTTTCTAAATCTCAGCCTCTGGTATTCCTTGTACACGAACCCTCTGTACTTGGGTAATTCTCCAATATCCTTAGTAAACTCAGGTAATGGCTCAATCCACTTCTCCCCAGGCAAACTGTAGAAGAAGGCGTACGAGTATCGGCTTCTTCCCAGGGATCTCAGGACTCTGTGGGTTGCACTCTTGAACTTGTTGTTGCTTAGCACCTGCCAGGTTGTTAATTAATTAATGTGACAGCAACCTAGGGTTGGTTTCAAGTGCTCAGCAACTTCTATGGATTTAGATTATTCAGCTAATGCCGATCGGCAGTAATTGAATATTTAAGATCCATCATCACTAGAGCAGATGGTTTCTGGTCAAATGAAGATTAAAATTTGCAGGTGTACAAATCATCATTATGCACAATGTATATCTCTATTTAGAACATGATTAGGATCCGCTAGAGATTGAACACTTGAACTTCCGTCAATTTGTTAGTCTCTTGTGCGTAAAAGTGCTATGAGAGCCTATGACCATGTAAAACTCTACTAAGTGTTATTCATTGTTATCGAAAGTATTTAGATCAACTAATAAAAAATTATTTTAAATTAACTAAAAGTTATGAGTTTTGGCATTTTGAAATAAACAATGTTAAGTCTATCTACATATTATTTTAAGGTTTTAGATTTGATATAAATATCTGGATATAGTATTAGAGAATTAATCACTGAACAACTACTGTTCAAACTACCCTGTTTCATCACGCGTTTTTGAGAAAAATTTGTCCCGATAAGATCCATTAGAAGGATCGTCTTAAGCAACAAGTCAATCATATACCTGGATGACATCTCCAATGTTGACAATGATTGTCCTCTCTTGATGAGCAAGTGGAACCCAAACTCCATTCTCCTTCACCTCAAGACCTCCAACATTGTCCTGGATCACAAAAGTGAAGCAATTGCTGTCTTCGTGTTCGGAGAGTCCCACGATATCCTCGTCCGACGTGGCGGGGAAGTAGTGTTTGGTCGACATGAAATCGCAGCTCCTGTCCCTGTTAAATTCTCTGAGGAAGTTGGGGGGCAATCCCAAGCACTCTTCCAATAAGCTCTCCACCACCAAACCGATTTTTTCCAGACAAAGGAACAATTCTTTCACCACTCTCCTGTTAGAAGAGTTTTTTTCTTCTTGGTAAGTGTGAATTTCATTCATTTTTTAATTGGATAATTTCTGCTTTGTGCAGTTATTTAGTTGTTCTACGTCGTTTTTAAGTACATATATATAAATTTATCAGATTGTTTCGAAAATATTTTTTTGGTAAAAGATTAAGAAAAAAACAATGATATAGTTTTACGGTATCATACATATCCTATTGTTTAGAAACTTTGTGTTTCCGCTTAAAAAATGATAGACAATTAAAACCACAAAGATTTGTGGTTAATTGAATTAATCTGCTCCTTATTTACATGTCTTTATCATCTAAGTCATCCATTTTATGTAGAATGCTTTTTTTAGCTTATGTATGTAGAATACTTTGATAGTAGGATTTAAACCTTCATCCTTTCTAATTAAATCTTCGCTCGCATCTTATATTGTTAAAATAAGAATTTGGTGATACATAGCAAATTAGATTTCGAATCAAAAAATATGTCAGCAATGAAAATTTTGGAAATTACCCAAATTCAGGTGGATTGCAAGGCCAAGCATTTGGTGTGGTTGACTTAGGAGAGACCATCAAGAAGAACTCGTTCTTATCCGACGAAGCAGCTGGCTGCCTGCCATAGCCAACAGGGAAAGCTTCACCTGAAGAAACAGCTAGCTTCTCCTCATGTTGTTGCTGGAAGAACTCCTTCGACATCTCCAAGGCCTGGGTTATTAAATCTGCGGGCACCCCGTGGTTAACTATTTGGAAGAATCCATGGCGGATGCAAGCTCTTGTGGTTACTTCTATGGCCTTCTTCCTCCCATCGTGGACAGTTCCTTCCCTTGTGAATGTCGATAGATCAACTACAGGGATAGTGCTCGAGGTGACCATGTTGTTTCTATTTTTTGATGAGGATTTGTGATGGAGAAAGTTATTATATGGTTACATTCAGTGGAAAGCAGCTCAGCCAACAGATGATTGTATGACAAGTTACATGTTTGCTTTGTGTCCCAAAGAGAGGGAACAACAAGATCCTAGGTGTGATCATGAAGACGGGTGTTTAGAAATTTGAAATATTTTATTATAACTATTCACAATCTGACTTTTTTTTTTGTCAAGATTCACAATCTGACTTTGGCATTCATATGCCAACACTCTTAAAATTAATTAATATTCTAATCAAATATGCTTAATTTTAGATCTTATGATGTTAACAAAATCATCTTATTATTATCTTATCTATACAGATAGCAAATAACTTATATTAAGCAAAATATTATGTTTATATATTTAACTTCAAAATTTGAAGATTCTTTTTACGCACTTGTATGAATTGAACGATGGGATAGTTAAAGTAATTATTGTACACTGTATCATCAATTTCAAGAACTATTTTAAACTTGCAATGGCCATCTCGACCTATAGTTGGATTGGTCATACCGTAGCCTAAAACTCTCATGGCAAGGTAATTAATATTAAAATTCAAAGTTATTTCAAATAATATATCTAAGTTTAGATAATAGTCACAACACTACTTTATTCCCATAACTTAATTGTAAAACTGGTTGTCACAAAATTTTCCGAGTGGTAAAGAATTTGTATCCCTTAAAAAAATTTCTTGAATTCAACCTTTGCAAAAGTAAAAAAAGAAACATCATTAAAAGATTCATCCCCTGAAACAAAATGCAACAACAAGAATGGCATATAAATTCACTACGTCAACAACTCAAAGAAAAAAAACTCATAGTCACAAACATGGCACTTAAATTCACTACATGAACAAATCAACGAAACAAAATTAAGTCTAAATTGCGTAATGGGTAATATGGATCACATCCTCGGGCCTTTCAGGAGGATGAGTCTTGTTCTTGAGCCTCAAAGCCTGGTAGTCCTTGTAAAAGAAGCCTCTGTACTTAGGCTTCTCCCCTACTTGTGTAGTGAAGTGAGGCAGCGGCTCCACCCATTTGTCGCCTTGCAAGTTGTAGAAGAAGGCGTACGAGTGCCTGCCCTTGCCCTTGGGCCTAACAACTCTGTGGGTCGCACTCTTGAACTTCTTATTGCTCAATACCTTTCATTTTACAGCACATCATATTAGGTTAAACATATTTTGGTCAATATCACTTAGTATATAGATAGTTATTGCGCCGATTAATTCAATTTCAAATCGATAAATATATGACTTTGATAGGTAGAATATTAAGATTGATTGGCAGGGCCATTACCAGAAAAACACTAACTTGCGAATAAAGTTTGCACTCGATTTAAAAGAGAAAAAAAAATTATATTATATTATATTAATACTCAACCTTTACAAAAAAAGAAAATCTAAACTCTAAATTCATTGTAACATGTAACCTAAATAATCTTATTTTAATTAAAAAAATTGGAATTGTAAAATATTGCGGGTAAATATCGAAATTGTGGAGGTAAATATGAAAAATAGTAAAACCTTTTGTAATACATTGTCAAGACCGAAATGAATACTGACTCAACAATGAAGAGAGAGATGAAATATCAATAGGATCTAAAAAAAGAGAGATAAGATCTGGCGATGTAGCCATCGTATCACTCAATTTACCAAATGTAGTACCAGCTTCTGAATTTTTACCAGGGCAACTATCTTTTATGTTATAAGAGAAATAGTCATTTAAATAAAGCCACAATTTACAATTATGATAGAATTTCATGAAAATGATACTCTAATATCGTAATCACGAAAGATAATCATTTGAAAAGTAAAAAAAAAAAGGATTTTGAAATACCCTTTTTCTAAGTTTTAAATTGCTAGAAGAGTTGCACCGTGGCCATCCTGGATACAACGGTACCCGGTCCAGTTGCTCCACATTAACAAAATTCATGAAACTTTAAATGAAAGTTGTAGTTTCTTTAGTTGATAACACCGGTTATCCACTCACCTATTGAGTCAAATAATAGAAGATTAAGCCAGATAAAATTCTGTGAGCCATATAATTTCTCTACTAATTCAAAAAATATACAAATTCAAAAACTCTATAATTACTATTATATTTCCGGAATTCTAAAATCGGAATCAGAAATATTGTCTTCGAGATATATATCTAAAATGTTCAAAATCCTCTTCACGCTAGAAAACAAAAAATATTTTATCTCGGGAGTGGATTGGGAAGAGACAACAAAAATTGTCCTATATACGGATTAAATAGATCAAATATTAACAAAATGATATTTAAATAAAAATAAATAAATCACTAATAACCAAACCTACTTTTAAAAACACGAGAATCCAAAATATTTTAAGCACTAAGAAAACAATATCATAAATATTGTCTCTTTCCTCTAACCTCCAACTAAAACCCTACTTCGTTTCTTTCACATCCTTTCCACTATCATCTCTGATCATCGCGCATCCAGTGCCACTACCTCTTACTCCTTCTCACCCATACTGCACCATCGTGCACCTCCGACCCACCAACTTTTTCCCACCATTACCTCCAACCCTCCATCTATGTCAAATCAATATCATGCATGATACAAATTAATGTCACACGCAACACAAATCAATTTCACATACGATTCAAACTAATGTCATGCACGACACAAACCACCGATATCATGCACTAAAAATCATTGTCAGGTACAACACAAACCAATGTCACCCATGACACAAACCAATATCACGCACAACATGTCACACACGACACAATTTAATATCACACACGACACCAACAAATGTCACGCACGACACAAGTCAATGTCATTCACAATACAAACTAATTACAGGCACACACAAACTAATATTATGCAAAACATAAACTAATATGAGACACAATACAAACTAATGTGACACGAAACATAAACTAATATCACATATGATACAAATCAATGTCACGCATTACAAAAACCAATATCACACATGATACAAACTAATGTCATGCACACACAAATTAATGTTGCACATGATACAAGCTAAACTCACGCACGACACAAACTAATGTCACGTACAATACAAATCAATGTCATGCACGATACAAACTAATATCCATAGTTTTCAAAAACGGATTTCAAATCGGACCGGTGGAGTGGCCGATTTCTGGTCGGACCGGTCCAACCAAATAGATAGCTAGTCCGACCGGATTTCATATTATTAAAAAAACTCTATTTTCTTGAAATATATATAGGTACATAAATAAAAAAAATTATGCAATAAATTAATAATAACATATAATCATACCAATTTTTATAAAATATATCAAATAAAGTATTTATACGAATGATTAATCTCGAATCAAAAATAAAAAAATCAATCAATCAATGTTTTCTGGTCGAACCAGCCCAGTTTTCTGGTCAGACCACCCGGTCGGACCGAAAAATAGCCCAAAATGCCCGGTTAGTAAGGTGACCAACCTGACCATAGTTTTTTGGCCAGTAGAGAGCCCAATTTATGGTCCGACCGGTCGGACCACTGGTCGGACCACCGATTTAAAAATAATGCTAATATCACACATACTACTCATCTGTGGCATTGAATATGCAAACCATTCATCAAAGTGTCCACCTTCTTTCTTCTTCCTTGTCGTCACTCACCAAAATATTCCACCACCTTTAACTAATCCACTCCTTTGACCACCACCTCCAACCCACCCACCCATTCAACTAACCACTCCTACCACCACCTCTAACCTACCACCCATTTCACAAACCACTTTCACCACCACTTTCACCACCACCTTCATGGTGGTCATTCGAAAAGTCTAAGCCGTTCAAGAGTTCGACGTGGATGATGAAGGCGGCGAGGTGTAATGTGAGTGGGTGGACAGGAGAGGTGGACGAAGTTAGTGGGTAAACAGTGGTGAGGTATATGGAGGTGGTGGTATGACAATGGTGGTTGGACGGTGCAATAGAGGTTTGGAATTTTAAAAAATGAGAGGAAAAAAGAAGAGAAAGAGGGGAAATTAGGATGGAAAAGCGAAAATAAAGGGAAGAGGGAGAAAAGAAATAAAAAATGTACCTCTTTTATACACATTTTACTTTGAAAAAAAATGTCACAAATGCCTGTGATAAGTTATAGACCTTTAGATCTAATTTTTTTGAAAAAAAATTAGATTTAATAATTTAACCATTTTACATTGTGATTTGGGATTTAGTCGATTTCTTGGTTTTCGTATCGGTTGGTGTTTCAATTTTTATTTTTTTTTGATTTCTTGCTCTCCCCTAGAACTATCCAAGTGTTTCTCTTAATTATATATGTGCATATTTATGCCTTAATGATTTATTCAAATACTTGGGTGTTAACTAGAGAAACATGTATCACTCATTCTAGTTTTATTTTAAACAAGGGAAAGTACATTTTAAATTTGACAATTGTAAGTTTGTGTTTTTAAAATGATCAAGCAGGTACTTGTAGTATCGTAAAATATCACTCGAACATTAATAACTTTCACCAAATATCATATCGGATAAAAATGAACATGTGGATACCACCTAAACATATTTTGCTTTTGTGTGTACAAAATATATGAAATAGTGTCAAATTAAATTAATTTTTTTTCATCCATCCTTTTTTCCCAAAAGCCTTATCTATTTGTTTCTTTCTTCGTTTCTAGATTGAAATCCTTGCTATACACAAAATAATTTAATATCAGAAGTATATTGTTTTCCCTCATTTTGTTGATTCCCTGCCAGTGCCCACATAATCTCGTTGTGAGTTCTAGGCAGGTCTTTCCCTGCTTCCTCCTCGTCGCCCTCTTCTTTGTCGTCCTTTGTACTGGATCCAACCTCAGCCATGAAGGGAGGAGCTCTGGCCAGGCAGTGTAGAAGACTGGAGGACGATGGCGAGCTTGAGTGTAAGAGATTTGAGGTCAGCCTCCTCCTTTGAGGGTTTGGGTTCGAGTCCCAGAACAGAGTTTGTCTTTACTACTAAGGATGGATCTAGAAAGTTTATATTACTGGGGCAAAATATTTATATAGTTCATATTGTGGGAGCAAATTCGTCAATATCAATAAAACAAACTCTTTTTGTTAAATATATAATTTTTTTTTGGGCAATTGCTCCCAGAGCTACTAATGTAGCTCCGTCCCTGTCTGCCACAAGCTGCGGTTCCTCGACCACTACCACAGCGTCTTCTAAGGCTATTGGCTACTGGAACTTCTTTGCCATAGTTGCTAGAACAAATGAGAAGAGAGAGAGAGAGAGAGAGAGAGAGAGAGAGAGAGGGACCAGATTGATTGTGTGTTTTGATAGACTACCAGTGAGATTGAGTTATTGGGTGAGTATTTCAAGGGGGTGTGTATTAAAAAATTTAGGAATTGTTTAAGAAACTATAATCTGATCTAAGAATATTTCATATAAAATTCAAGTAGATTCTTGGAAAATAGATTTACCTGAATAACGTCACTAACATTGACGACGATGGTGTCCTTTGAAGGAGTTACAGGAATCCATTTTCCATCCTTTTGCACCTCGAGCCCTCCGGCGTCATCCTGGAACACCAAAGTGACGCAATTTCCGTCTTCGTGTCCGGAGAGGCCGTTGTTCTCGGCTTCCGTCGCCGGACCATAGTGCAGTGCGGCCAGGAAGTCCCAGCTCCGATCGTCGTTGAAGTCCCGGAGGAAGTTCGGAGGGAGGCCTAAGCACTCGTTTAGTATGGTCTCCACGAGTTGCCCTGTCTTGACGAGGGAAGAGAATAGCTCATCTAGTACCTCCCTGGACAGGTCAAATAGCCAGGGACGTAAGCAACTAATTAGTAGCAAGGAAATTTGGTAGGGTTGAGTTAGTATAATAATATTATAGACAAAGGGTGAGCAATCGGATTATCCGCATTCGAACTATTCAAATTCTAATTTATTCGAATTATAAACATGCAAAACCAAGGTTATCTTCTAATATCCTTTATCAAATTGAATAACAATTTTAACCAACAAAACTCTAAATTCCACCTAACCATGCAAAGGTCCAAAACCATTGGCTTTTATGCAGTTTCTAGATCAAAAGTGAATTAAAAACACTGCCTAAAATTGCTAGATTTTTGCAGTTTTAAACATACCGGCAACTCCATCCGTTCGCGGACAACCGAACAAAAACCCACGAACCAACGACTAGACAACCTATCAAAAATCCATGACCGAACCGATAACCAAAACCCACAAACCAATGGCCAAAACCCCTGGGTTTTCTTCGGTTTTCATCATCTTCATCGAAAAAACAACATTTTTAATAAAGTAGATTGAAATTTTAAGAGATTACCAAAGATTACTAGGCAATGAACATGCAAGAGGAGTACGATCCAGTTCCAACTCGTCAGTTTGTTCTCAAATTCAATTTTTTTCTCTATTGAAGGTAAGAAAATGGGAAGAAATGGGAGAGGATAAGAAATGGTTGGAGATATAGAACTGAGATTGCTTAAATTGATATTTTTATCCCAGTTTTTCAAAAAAACTGAGGTCAATTGCAGAATTTTGGAGGAAAAAGAAGAAAAAAATCACCGCTAGTCTGACCAAACTAAAGTTGAGTCGAGTGTAAAAAATCGCATAATTTATTGTAAGTTAGGTGAGCCGGCTGACCAAAATTGCAAAAAAAAAGTGCAATTTTGGTCAAGCCAGCTAAAAGCTGATCGAGCTAATGAACCAGGTTTGACTAGGGAGTCGGTTGAAGCCGAAATCCAAAACTGCACAAAATGAAACCACAAAAAAAAATTGCATTTTTTCTGAAAATGCGTGATTTTTTGCATTTTTGTGCTGTTCAAACCCGTAATTGTTTACCCAATTTTAGTCCAACCTCGGATAAAAAAAACTTTCTCCGAGAAAATCTCTTTACGTAATTTACCGTAAAATTGACCGCCTGCAAAAAATTTAGCCGTTCATGCGTAGGGACGTCACATGATTGTAGTGGCAGACATAAGTACCAATAATCACTCTTTACTCTTTAGGCTTTATCAGAACTTTTCAAGACGCGAGTTATTACTGATCAAATAATTCTAAAAGCTGCATGAGGTCGGTCTTGATTAAGAAAATTACAGTAAATATTTTTTTTGGACTTGATTGAGAAAATTACAGTAAATATTTTTTTTGGACTATACATATGATTCGGGTCATCAGAACGCGTGCACGACCTGAATCGTCAAATTACTTTCTATTTCATTCTTCTGATCTGAGAATCCAGATCAAATTGTACACATAATTTGATAGCTCGGATAGTAGTCTACTGTAATAGTTTCAGGTATGGAACTATGGATCACTACTTCCTAATATTTTTCAAAAACTTCGGAAATTTAAAGGTTAATACAGTTCATACAAACACAATAAACACAATGATGATTTAATTTAAATCAATATTGCAAAGTGACAAAAAAAATATTAAACATGAACTAAAAGTTTGTAAACGATTAATGACCACGGATATGATTAATTCGTTGAACGGCAATAGAGAGTAGTAGAATAAAGAGGGGCTAGCAAAATGAAACAGAATATGAGACCACTTTACATTGTCTTACTCCTCAAAAAAAAAAATACCCTTATGTAGGTGTATTTTGTTTGTGTGTGTGTATATATTTATATATTTATATCAATTGAAAAACTAAGTAATTGAAGTAGGTAGCTTTCCATAATTAAATTAAGATACGTAAATTTCAATCTGACTCATTGTTTTAAATTTTTAGGTTGTTTTTAATAATGCGACGGTGCTCTCGACTCTTAAGCAGTACAGAAACAACATTCATTCATGCACTTAGAGCAAAATACAAATATTCAAAAGAGTATTAGGCTCTTAATATGAAAAAAAATTTACCTGAAGTGAGGTGGATTTGGAGGATAGACATTGAGATTAGTGTAGGGAGGGAAAAGCATGAGGTACTCGTTCTTGTCCGGCGAGTGGTCAGGCTGCCGGCTATACCCAGCCGGGATCGGCGCACCCATGTTAGGGCTGCACCGGCGCTTCTCCTCATCTGGGTACCCGAAGAACTCCCTCGACAGCTCCAGGGCTCCGGCCATCAACTCCAAGGGCACGCCGTGGTTTTTGATCTGGAAGAAGCCGTACTCGGCGCATGCCTCGGTGATCGTCTCCTTGGCCTTCTGTTGCCCGCCGTCGTCGACACCTTCATTAAGAAACGGTGAGAGGTCAACGGTGGGGATGAGGCTTGGGGAGTCGGCCATAGGTGTTTGATGTTTCTGTGATCTTTTTTGGAGTGATCTTGGTTTAGGAGTTTGTGTTTTTAGATTTTGATTTTATAGAGCGGAGGGACGAGTGTTTCACTGTTCTGTGTTGTTAAATACACGATAACATTAAACATATATTGAGAAATTTTTATTATTTTTCAAAATTTTATTTGAAAATAAATTCGATACTAAGTAGTATAAAAAAAAATTTGAAAGTATCTGATTCAAATATCTTAGTTCCATCTCTTAGTTAGATCTCCCAAATTTCTATCTTTTCAAACTTAAATTGTATTACATTTTGGTCGCAAGATTTTTCGCATTTTTATCTTAATTTAAATATAAATGTTGAATCAAAGTAAATAGATTTTCCTTTTTGGTCATATCCAAATAGGTTCTGGTTTCCCTAATGTTAGGGCTAGGTTCTCGTTCTCTCACGAGCTGTTCCCCTAATTTTAGGGTTCCGTCACCGATTTACCACCAGATCTTAACTAAATGAACCACCAAAAACACTTTCCACACACAAAGATTCCATGGATACCAAACCTAAAAAGAAAACAGGGAAACTGTTAGGTCCTTTAGATCTCCTGAGTCTAGATTAGTTTTTTTTTCCCCTTTCTTATTATTTTCTTTCTCTTGTTGTGGGGTGTTGGGTAGAACTCTCGTTAGGAATTTGGGGTTTCTTCCTTTGTCTTTTATTTTTTGGGGTAGGGAATTGTTGTCGCTATGGAGGGAGGAGATGGGGGAAGAGAGGATTCGGGGCAAAGAGAAGAGATGGGGAAAATGAAAACAGGGCAGCGAGGATCTTCAAGTTCGGCGAGGGGTGTGAGCTTAGATGAGGAAGAAATCGTTGACCTCTTCTGCGGGTTATCGATACCAGAGAAAAGAGAAGAAGCCTCATGTTTAGTCGGATCTGTCTGGGCAGACAAATCTTTCAACTCGAAGGCCTTTATGACTGTTATGACTAACTCCTGGAAGCCGAAAGATGGAGTTGAAGCATCGGAGATAGGTATGAATCGGTTCTTATTCAGGTTCAGAACAAGAAAGGATATGGTTAGGGTGCTTCAAGATCAGCCATGGCATTTTGATCGCCAAGTAGTTGTGTTAGCTGAGATTCAAGGAGATGTCCAGCCATCGAAAGCTGAGCTGGTACGCGTTCCTTTTTGGGTACGAGTATACGATCTTCCCTTGGGAGCTTATACGGATGACACGGCTCGATCTATAGGACAACTCCTAGGAGAGTTCATTAAATGGGATGCAAAAGATGATACTCATGGTAAGTATATGCGCCTGAGAATAGGCTTGGATGTCCGCGAAGCCCTTCCAACTAGGAGAAGAATTCGTTTCAAGGAAGGTACAGTGGTGTCGGTTTATTTCTCCGTGGAGAAACTTCAATCTTTCTGCTTTGTATGTGGAAGAATGGGACATGTTGATAAAGACTATGATTTGGCTTCTGAGGATAATTCCTCACCAGACCCACAACAGAAATATGGAGCTTGGATGAGGGCGTCTCCGTATAAACCACGCCAGATTTTGAATGAAGGTTGGTCATCTGTTAGGCAACCAAGAGCCCGACGACAGTTGCAGATTACAGCTGAGTTTGGTTCCCAGCAGAGTTCTGAAAGGAGGGAGGAAGGTAAGGCACAAGAGACAGACCCCCACAACCTAAACACTAGCTCTCCCATCAACTCCCCTACCAATACACTGCCTCCCAAAACACAACAATCCGTACTACCAAAACAGAACAGTCTACCCACAACCCAAACGCCTTTCACCCAATTTAACCCAAATACAAATCTACAACCCAATCCCACTACCTATGATGACAATAAGTACAAACCTCCTCACCTGAGACCAAACCCTCACCAAACAGACAAGTCAAATACGGAAACCTACCATTTTGAGGCCAATCCAAGGAGCCCATCAACCTATCCAGGTCATAATATGCTGCCAGTTACAAGCCCAAACACTACCATTCAACATCAAATTCATTCTCCACAAACACAAGCAGTCCATTTTGAACACTCTGCTACATCCACCCACTTTATCCCTACCCCACTAGAAAACCTTCCCATCTCTAATCCTAAACCGAACTCACTTACAGAAATAAGTGTAGCTCCACAACCACTTGAACTAGCCACTACGGTAGGGTCACCACTAGATCAACTACCAGATCAGACATCGCCCAAACAGAAGAAATGGAGAAGATTGGAAAGGGAGACAAATGGGGAAATACAAGCTACAGCTATGGTGATTGATGAAATGGAAGACGGGAAACGAAAATTCAGAAAGGAACCAGAAGGTGGCCAACCTAGCAAACGCATCAGTGTTGCTTCTACCACGGGAGGTGATCCTTTCAACCAGGCGGAGGTTGCTCGGCAACCCCGCCGAACAAAATGAATATCATCGGTTGGAACTGCCGTGGACTGGGGAGCTTCGCGGCAGTTCGTCAGCTAAGCAGGTTAGCAAAAACCTGTAATCCCCAGCTTCTATTTCTCTCGGAAACAAGACTAACAGAAAATGAAATGGAAGCTCTAAAGTGGAAATTGGGGTTCGAATGTGGAATTTTTATAAAATGCGACGGTCAGGGAAGATCAAGAAGTGGAGGTTTGGCCCTCTTATGGAGAAGACATTTATCAGTAAACTTATTGTCTTACTCTTCTCACCATGTGGATGTAGAAATCAGAGAAGCTACTGCTTGGAGATTTACGGGAATTTACGGCTGGCCTAAGATGGAGGATAGGGCAAAAACTTGGCAGCTCCTAAGATCCCTTAGAGATCAATCTTCATTACCGTGGTTATGTGGAGGCGATATCAATGAAATAAGAGCTATGGAGGAAAAACGAGGGGGGCTGGTAGTTTCTCGATCCCGATTAGATGCCTTCTCGGATACTATAAGCTACTGCAATTTTAGAGAGGTGCCCCAATCAGGTTTACACTTTACGTGGACTAATGGTCGGGAGGGTAAAGATCAAGTGGAGTGCAAACTTGACCGGTTCATGGCAACCCCGGATTGGTGGGAATGTTTTCCTGCCTCTACTAGTGAAGCACTCCTAAAAATAGAGTCGGATCATAGCCCTATATGGTGCAGAATTTTGAGGGAAACTCGTAATAAGGGGGCTACGAGGCGGTTCCGTTTCGAGGAAATGTGGATGAGACACGAAGGTCTTACTGAGCAAATCTGATTGGGTTGGTCAGCTTGTGAGCAGGGGGCCAGTTTTGCAGAAAGAAGTCAGTATTGTGCTCAAGTGTTAAAACAATGGGAAAAGAAGGAGTTCGGCAATGTGAGACGCAAGGTACAGGAACTGGAAAAATGAATTATGGAGGTACAAGCTCGGCCACTTTGTGCCGATTCAAAACAAGAAGTAGAAGGGTTACTAAAAGAACGTGAGGAAGAGTGGAAGAGAGAAGAAGTGATGTGGGCTCAACGCTCTAGAATTTCGTGGCTGAAAGAAGGGGAGCGAAATACCAAATTTTTTCATATGAAGGCCTCTCATCGTCAAAGGAGAAATAGAATTGAGGGAGTGAAAAACAATGAGGGAGTTTTAGTGATAGATGAAGTAGGTATTCAGGAGATCTTTAGGAGCTTTTACGTTTCGTTGTTTTCTTCTTCAGGTAGCGTGCACGTGGAATCGATCACATCTAAAGTCTCGCCAAAGGTTACAACAGAAATGAAGAATGAGTTGACATTGCCGTACACCGAGAAGGATATCTTAGTTGCTCTTCACCAGATGCATCCATCAAAGGCTCCGGGTCCCGATGGTCTACCACCTATTTTCTTTCAGAAGTACTGGGCCACGGTAAAGCAAGATGTTCTTCGGACTACATTAGCAATCCTCAACGAGGCAGCCGATCCAAGTATAATCAACGACACCATTATTGTGCTTCTACCAAAAGTTAAGTCTCCACAATCTTGTTCTGAATTTAGACCAATTAGCCTCTGTAATGTCATTATGAAGATAGTCACTAAGGCCATTGCAAATAGAATGAAGATCCTTTTGCCTAGCATTATTCACGAGAACCAGGGGGCGTTTGTCCCAGGAAGGTTGATTTCCGACAATTCTCTTACGGCTTTTGAGGTTTTCCATTACCTGAAGAAGAAAACAAAAGGAAAAAGAGGGTTTTGTGCATTGAAACTCGACATGATGAAGGCATATGATCGAGTAGAATGGAGTTTTCTTGAAGCTATGATGGTGGCATTAGGATTTCCAAGTGCTTTTGTGAATCTGATTTTGAGATGTGTTTGTACAGTTCGATATGCCATTCAAATAAATGGTGCTATTGGGGAATACTTCACGCCTAGCAGAGGAATTCGTCAGGGAGACCCGATCTCCCCATATCTTTTTCTGCTATGTGTGGAAGGACTATCTGCTGTACTCACTTCGGCTGAACGTTCTGGGATTATGCATGGGGTGAAAGTTGCTCGCTCTGCTCCCCCAATCACGCATTTGTTCTTCGCGGATGACTCTCTTCTTTTTGCTAGAGCTTCAGAACCTGAGTTAATCCAGGTAATGAGCCTATTATCACTGTACGAGGGAGCATCTGGACAGAAAATAAATATTCAGAAATGTTCGTTGAAATTCAGCCGTAATGTTCTTCGTCAAGATCAGGAGCGCTTATGTTCGTCACTTGGAATGAAGCTAGCGTCGGAGGAGGAAAAATATTTGGGCTTACCTACTGTCATTGGAAGATCAAAAAAGGTAATTTTTGCCAATTTGGAGGATCGCATCCAGGCAAAAATAGGTAATTGGAAGGGTCATTTTCTATCGAAGGCCGGGAGGGAAATTCTCATTAAATCGGTACTTCAGGCTCTTCCTACCTATGTAATGAGCAGTTTTACAATTCCTGTGGACACTTGTGACAGAATTGAAAAGAAGCTATGTGACTTTTACTGGGGAAGCAACGATGGGGAACGAAAGCTTCATTGGCGCAGTTGGAAGAAAATGTGTAAATCCAAACGAGATGGAGGTTTGGGATTTCGAAGCCTGAAGAGTTTTAATAGAGCAATGTTGGCAAAACAGGCGTGGAGATTAATTTGTCACCCTAATTCACTCACGGCAAGGATTTTCAAAGCTAGGTACTTCCTCAATACAGATGTTCTTAATGCTAGCTTGGGCTATAATCCGAGTCATGTATGGCGTAGCATTGTTACGGGGATGTCCCTCCTCAAAACAGGTCTGGAATGGCGAGTTGGTACGGGATCAAATATCAACATTTGGGGCGATTCATGGCTGCCGAATTCTCCATTAGGACACCCAAAATACTTATATCCGGGTTCTGATCAAGTACAACTAGTTTCAGAATTATGGGACCAAGAAACATCTTCCTGGGATGGCAGTATGCTACAGAGACTTTTCTCTGAAGAGGACAGGTCTCGCATTATGGCCATCCGGCTTAGCCCCAGGAATCCAGAAGATATTCTAAGGTGGAAATTCACTTTAGATGGTGTTTATTGTGTTAAATCTGGATACTGGCATGATTTTTACCTGGAGCAGAATGCTACTAACCAAGAAAGAAGGCAGGAGAATGTTGGGGAAATTTGGGATTCTTGCTGGAGATTGGATGGTCCACCGCGGTTATTAAACTTTCTTTGGCGATTAATGGACAACAATATTCCTGTCCGCGAGAACCTGAAGCGATGGGGTATCATCGAACAGTCTATTTGTCCACTATGTTTATCTGGTCCAGAAACAACGGAACACCTTTTTTTGGATTGCCGGGTCACGAAAAGCCTACTGGTAAGTATGGGAATTACCTTGGCGTTTAAGGTTCTTCCCTCTTTCAAGCAAGCATGGGCTGATTTTGTTTCCATGAATGGAAGGCAGACTAGCGGAAGGATGGTGGCAGCTTTGTGGGGTGTTTGGAAGATACGAAATATGCATGTGTTTGCAGTCCCGGAACCTCACGAATTTAGCCGTATTATGCAGAAGGCGATTGATTTTTTTGATGATTATGTCAAGGCAAAAGCAAAGGAGCAGTCTACACTTTCCTCCTCACATGCCAAATGGTCTCCTCCACAACCAGGTTTCATCAAAATTAATACAGACGCGGGAGTTGGGGCATCCTCAGATGGACAAGTGAGCGCAATCGCAAGAGACGAAGAGGGGAAATTTATCCAAGCAGCGGTCAAAATTATCCCGGCAGTTCAACATCCAACGATACTAGAAGCTTATGGTGTTCTCCTTGGTATTGAACTGGCTGGAAACCTATCATGTTCCAAGATTATAATTGAGTCGGATTGTCAACCGCTCGTATGTGCTCTTCAGTCTGGGGTCAGAAATAGAAGTGACCTTGATCTACTCGTGGAGGATTGCCTTAATGCAGCTGCAACATTCGAAGATGCCCGGTTCAGCTTTGCTCGCCGCTCCGCAAACGTTCCTGCACACTTATTAGCGAAAATGTTAGGTCCTTTTACTATGTTTGCTTACTACTTTGTTTCCCCTCCCCCGGAAATTGTTGATGCTTTGATGTTAGATGTACTGATGTAACACTGGTTTTAAAATGAAATGCAAGCGTCTGTTTTCACTCAAAAAAAAAAAATATAAATGTTGAGATCCAAATATTAGTTAATTTCAGCGCTAGAAAAGACGAGAGTTACCAAAGAGCTGTGGTAAACATACATAATACCGAATTTTATAACAACAACTTGTCCCTAATTGGTTGCGAAGTGGTAAAGTTTGTTTAATGAAAAAATTATAGATCAGTGGAGCCAGCTAATCTGCCTAATTTAGTTGTACTAGATAAGGTGCCGTGACCAATTGAAAATGCTGCTTTGGGGACTTGAGACAAAAATGGACGAACAAAATGACATAATCTGTAATTAACTTTCTTGTTGGTATTCCTATAATTAATTCTCTTTGTAACATGTACGTGACACATGACGCTGTAGCCTGCACATGAAGGGTTTCAAGTTTCAACGGTGACTCGTATCGGGCGATACTCCCAGTTGCTAAACGATAAGGTTTGCTATTCAGAAATGTCGGCATCCGTGTCATGTCGGACGTTACAATTTGGTGGGCTATATGATGTTAGTTAGAGGGAGATAAATATTCATCTAACCATAGTTTTCAAAAATACCCGAAGATCGACCCGGTTTGCTGGGTGATCTCTGATCGAACCGATCAGATAGTCAGTCAGACTAAATTTTATATTTAAAAATTTTTTTTTGTAATTTTTTTTAAATATTTATAGGTATATAGATAAAACTTTATGTAATAAATTAATAATAATATATAATCATACCAATTTTTATAAAATACATAAAATAAAGTAGCCATATGAATGATTAATCTCGAATAAGAATAAAAAATAAATTACTGAATATTTTTCAGTCAACTCGGTTAATCCGACCAAATATTTTGGTCAGGCCGGAAAATCCCCAGGTGACCGTTCCAACTTTGAGTTTGTAGCCAATAGAGTGGGCGACTGACGGTTCGACCAGTCGAACTACCGATCGAACCGCCAATTTAAAAACTATGCATCTAACTAATTTAATGTAGAATCAATATAATAATTTGCAACATGTTATATTTTCCATTTGCATGAAGAACATCTGTCAATTTAATAAATATATTAAAGACTCAACCAAGACGAACAACTAATTAATTGAACGGTTTATCAATCAACCCAGTATCTTCCTTTTGCATGAGGACTGAGATTTTTTTTTTTCAAACATTAAATTTTTGCATCATGCAATAATTAAAATTTGAACCATGGCTAGCTTAAATTTTTACAACTTATTATGTTGTAAGACTACATTGATGTACTCTATCTTCCACTAACTTTTTCTATTATGTTTTACCATGAGAAAATTTATAAAAACGAAAATTCCACACTATGTAAAAATCATCACATATCGTATATTCTAAGAAAAAAAAATGTGCTTTCTCCCAAGCACGACTCACTAGGCAACCTTCTTCTTCCCGTTTCCTTTTCCTCCAATTCTTTCTCCTAAATTGGTTTCTTCTTCAAACACCTTGAGCGCCGATCCCCTCCAGCCACTTTGGGAGGACCGTCGTCACCCTCCCTGCCGTCGATGACCATGGTAGGTAGGGTCTTACACGGCGTGGCTAAGATTCTCCTCCTTCCTGTCTAGGTGAGTTTTGATGGTCTCGTCCCAGCGGTTGTGGCTCCCTTTTTCGAATTTCCTTGACGGTCTTCTTCTTATCGGGAATTCGATGTCCGTCTTTTAGGCAGAAGTGTTGGAGTTTGTAGTGCTTTGGGCAGGACTCTCTAGCTGGCTTGGTCCTCAGCGGCTATAGAGTTGGTAGGATTTTTAGCACGAGGCCTGTCAATTTGAGAACATAATGCATGAGGAACGACGTCTGTCAATTTGAGAAAATATTTTAAAGATTCAACCAAAGACAACCATCTAAATAATATTCAATAGGGAGATAGATGCCTAAAAAGTTGCAATATCAACGACATAAATTCAGCAACAAACATAATAATTTCCATTTTACTGTCCACATTCTCTCTCTTCCTGTTCTAACTGGAACATGCAATCAGTCCAAAGCATTATAGCAAAGCTAAAAAAAAACTGGCAATAAATTTTTATGAGAAACCCAGAATGTGAGGTTAATTAGTACAGATGACGAAAGCATCGATAGATAGGAAATTAGACGACGCCACGGGGCCGACCCGTGAGCATCGGATAGTTGAGACAGCTATATTGATCCATAAGATTACCGTCCGATTGTGTTCTATAACCCAGCACTTAGATCCCACTTTACACATAAGCTATGAACTAAAAGCAAAAGGTTTAGATCATGGTTCTGCCAAATTTCTCTCTACTCTTCATCATCCCCGTCTTCATCTTCGTCATCATCTTCATCCTCCTCGTCCTCAGAGTCATCTTCGTCCTTGTCCTGCCATCCAAATTGCAGGTAAATATTGTGTAAAAAAGTGTTAACACAAATTTTGTCAGATCGCACAATTCAGAAATTGCAGTGATTCATTTAACACCAATCAAATATGCAAAAGCAGCAGACTAAACACTACTTTTCAAATATGTAATAATACTGTCTATCGACATGAAGTTCTAATAAAAGAAGATTCAACATGCATTTTGAAGCTCACTATTCTTTCCAAAATGACACTGAAGACACTAGACCGCCCATCACTAAATAATCAAGTGCCCTTGACTGAGCATGGAACAATCAACATCAACGGGAAGCAAATTCAACAGATTGCTCCGCTAAGACAAGCTTCAATCAAAACTACGATCAATGTATGGTATAAAAGATTTACCCCATCCTCTGCTTCGATCCCATCAAATTCCTCTCCGTCTTCGGGATCCTGTCACACAGCAGAACGAGGTCATATATGTCCCTGCCTCAAAATCGTGTTTTTTGATCAAAAGAGGTGAGAAGTTTACATTGTTAAAATAGGACAGTGGGTTTGGCCAAAGATCCTCCTTGATGATTTCTGCAACCTAAAAATTCAAGAAACAATTTCACCAACAGATCGTTATCTACAACAAAAACAGGAAGAGATTTGCATAGGTTTTAAGCAAGTCCCAGGCAAAAGTCTATGTGAGCAGATTTACTTACCTCATCAGGCATCTCATCCATCTGTTTACTTGTGAACCAGGAAAAGAAGCTGCAAAGAAAGGGAAAGCCTAAAGGTGAGGGAAAGTGGAAAACAGCATCACCTTCCAGAAAAGGAAAAACAGTATCAAGTCAACAAAATATCGATTAAGATGCAGTTTGCGATCCTTATAATCACTATGCAGATTTCTTTGTTTGTACTAATCCAGGAGACAACACATCATTGACCAGTGCAGACAGACAACTTCTTCAGTACAATGATCACAGGGAACTATGATCAGCTGATTGGTTAAACTGAAGTTTTGACAGACGGTAATAGCAAATAAAGAGAAGATCACCCGGTTCAATCTCATTTATAATGAGCAAAGCTAGAACAATGAACTAAACAATAGAGCCCATAATATGACCATATATACAAGATCTTAGACCTTTCCTTTCCGATATTCCTTAACTTCAGTTCATTATCTTCAAAAAATTTACAGACACTGAACGTAAATCATAATATTTACATTCCTTTTCAACACAAATTCCTATCAAAATGATAGCCTCAATAATAGAAAAATTACCGAAAGCCATTTAAACCCCTGAATTATTCTTTTCATTCTCTTCTTTATTTTACAAGAGAAAAACAGTCTCAGGTAATCCTCAGACAATTTAGCTTTGAAATTTGAAACAGGGATAGAAAAAAGCCATATGCCATAACAGAGACAAGATGTAGTTAGTAACAAGAATAGTAAGGGAATAGAATACTGACCCTGCAATCTCCAATGGCCTCTTGTTCCCTTTCTTTTCCTGATTCACTCCATTTGCAAGGCCCTTCACAATTTTAAAGCACAACTTAGCACAAAATGAAATAGATAATTACAATTAAAATGGCTATGCCAAAGTTATAACAAACACTTACCATTCCCTCTTTCCAAGTAATAGGAGTATTCTTAACTTCTGTGGTGTCATCTTCGAGGTAAGTGAAAGTCTTTGTAAGTTTTGTCTCTTCAAAATAAGGATTTGGTTGGAAGCACTGACAAGGAGAAAAGATTAGCCTCAAGAGATACATAGTAGTAGATAAATGGAATGGTGGGTCTGCAAAATTGCAAAAAGGAGAAGACAAAAGAAGCTTACAAATGATATAGAGTAGCCTGATTTCAAGTCCTTGAAATCCTCAACTTCCAAAGAACTAAAATACTTGAATATCTATTATGGAACAACGAGATGACAAGTTAGTCAACTATCAAATTTGGGAGCTTATTTAATTTGATTCACGACCAAACGAAGATACAAAATCAGAAATACAAACCACAAGATGGAATAAGGAAAATAAAAAAAGAGCAGCCATAAATTAAACTGGTGATCAATAAAAGTTTTGTATGGAAAAGATGGAAACCTTGTTCTCCTCTGGATTCAGAAGTGAACTAAGAGCTGGATGGCTACAGAACTGCACAGAACAAAGAAATCAAGATACGCCAATTAATATCGGGATAGTGAAATTGCAAGTCATCCAATCTGCACATTTAGCACGTGGCAATCAATAACTCACAGCAGTCAACCAAAAGTCTGGAATTGACTTGATGATGTCATTTCTTCGGTCATAGACAGGCTTCCGAACCTCACTGTACTTCTGCTCAATTTCCAGAACCTTCTCACTAGCCTCCTCATTGATCTAACAACATGCAATACCGGTACAGGGTATGTCAAGTAAGAATAAATACAAACATCCCAAAAATTGCACAATATAGTGCAAACTGCACAAAGATCAAATCATACAACAAAACACCCAATGAACTTCGGGCATGCCACCAATTGGACAAAAACACAAGTAAAATTAAACTGGATCAAAATACAAACTTCACCATAAAATCAAACAAAAATTTACCGAAAATTCTTGTTGCCCTGCAAGGAAAGCCGTCAGATCGAGAGCTCCAACACAAGAAAACCGGCAAAACAAGAATCCAATTTCTCCAAGTTCGACAATTCTCAAAACACGACACTGCAGAACCAGAACAAATTCGATACGATTTGAGCCATCCCCAGCTCGAATTTCCCACTCCTAACCCCTGAACATTCAAATTTACAACTCCAGAAGATGTAAAAGATTAAAACTTTGTCGAGTTTGAGCTAATACGATCTTGAATTCTACCTCCTCAACCCCTAAAGATTCAAACTTTCCACCTCCACAAGACCAACACATAGAAAACATTAAAAAAAAGCAAAGAAATTCTACAAATTGAACCTTCTCGAGCTCGTCCTGGATCTCCTGGAGCTTCTCGATGGAAAGGACGAGGCCCTCGTCGATGTGGTTGTTGTCCTCCTCCTCCTCCCCGACTTTGAGCTTCTTCCCCTTCACTTCCGCCCCAACCATTCTCACCCACCTCGCAAAATTCGCCCACCCAAGTTCAAAACCAAGAGAGAGGATGAGGAGAACCCAAAAATCCTAGGCAGGGGAATTTTGAGGTGGCCTGGCCTTTTATTTTGGCTTAAACCCTAGTTAGTGGAGGAGGGGAGGCAAATTAGAGAGGGGAATAAGAAACAGATGCCCTAAATGCGTTTAGGGTTTTGGGAGGTTTTATCAGATGCGGTGGATTGTAGGTGTGGCTTCTGTTGGGTCAACCCAATGAGCCGGTGACATTTCGCAAGTTTGATGGATTGGATGTCATCGTCGCTTGTTTGGACAGTTTGGCTTTAACTACGGTCGATGTGTCCTAAGAATACGATCATTAGATTTTTTTTTCTTCACAAGTACATCTGAATCCTCCTCGTACATCTGAAAAATACAAGTACAATGCCAGCAGCCCCCAAGGCAACAAGTTATCTTATATTTTGTAGTTTAAATTATTAGATCGAGATCTTTTAATATTTCTAATAATAACATCTATTATTGATAAAAAAAAAACTGACCTTAACTTATATTTTTCAATAAACTCATGTTTTACTTGGATCAACTCAAAATAATTTTGACCTATCTTGATCCATAATACAAAACGCATCAGCGTTCTCACCCCAATCTCCGGGATGGATGTGTGTGACACATACGTGGCAGAGAAAAAAATTTGTCGGGGATAAACGCTTGCAGACGAACACCCATCTCGGATCGTCCCGTCCATGATTTTTTTCCTTTATTGTACTTCGTACACTTGGTAAGATTAATTTTTTCCACATAAAGTTTGTGTTGAAATATCTTTTAGAATTATATGTAACCTTTATAAAATTAAATAATGTGCAAATAGTTATTTTTTTACTCTCCATAAATACATTTCAAATGTTAACATACTTTTACACACAATCTAAACTTCTATCTTCTTTTTCCTACTATGGATCCAAACAATCCTTATTTTGAAAATTAAATTTTTAAGGAGAATTAAAAAATTTATATTTATGTGTATGTATATACATATGATTTACAAGTTTATAAAATAATATTATATAATATGTGGATGAAAAAAATTAAAGTGAATTTGATTGTTGATGTGTATGAGACATATATAATTTTATTAGTTTAGGATGGAGTGGGGCAAAAATGTGAGTAAAGTGTATTGAGTGATGTGAATGAGTCAGAAACTAATTGATTATTTGGAGGATGAGTTGACTCGGAGATGATAGTGCGGATAGTCTAATGTAGTATGTCACATTATTATTTTTATTAGTGAATTTAATTTATTAAGTTCTTATTTTAGTAATATTTCAATAAAATTTTTGTAGTCTCATCAATATCAATTTCCGTAAGGTGACACTTGGATCATTATCATGAGTTCTACCTCGTTCTGGACCTGAAAAGTTCAACACCCATTGAATTTGAACAGATCGTGTCTATATACTTATTTTTTAAGGGTAAGAATATGAATATGGATCGATGGGATCATGCATTCACTTATCCCATTTTTTAAGATGATATTAAAGCAGCATATTTGCACATCATTTACTGAATATAATATTAAATTCTCAATCTTAGTTTTAAGAACTTTGATTTTTTATTTGCATATTTATTTTTTTCTATTGATTTTTTTAATGTATGATTCAATTTTTTTGGGAAACTCACTTCTTGCTATTTGCGAATATTTAAGTGACATAAAAACAAAAAAATATTCTCACCAGAGGGCACATATATCTCTCATGCTCACATAGAGTATGAAATCACAGAATACTCTATGGGCACAATAACACCAGGATAACTCGACTAGAACAAAGAAAACAAAATCCACTTTACATAACCATAATACAAAATTAATATAGTCGACAAATCGTATCCATGTAGAAGACAAATAATTTAAGAACAGAATATAAATCATAGATGATAGATCATGTACGCATACAGTACACATCAATAAGATCACAGAATTGACCAATGGCATATATCAAATCTAACTACCATCCAATCTAAATAGAATGATTCAATTATAATTGTTTAGTACGAAATAACAAAAAAAGACAAGCCAAATAATCTAGATAAGAAAACACACTCAAAATATATATATATATATATATATATATATATATATATATATGTATGTTATACACACACATATGAATATATATACATACACACTAATCTGTCAAGGTTTTTAGTTCTTTTCAATATCGTCAATCCTATCGATAATTTAATTAGGTTATCAAACTATCCCTGTTTGCCTAATAATCCCTTTACTTTACTCAATATTCCCTCCACAGATTATTTCAATCTCAACCAAGCTCACATAACACAATTTTTATTTTTTTCCACATTTGCGTGAAGTTCTATTACTTAACAATTAACACATAATGCTATAACTATTCTGTTGCGTAGAGACAATCTATTAAAGGAAAAGATAATAACATACTAACCCACAACCAAATATCATCAAATCTTCTCGTGGAGTTTTAATTCTATTATTTACGTATACTCTAATCTCTATTTTTCGTGTTCTTACGATTCTCTAGTGTCATGTGATATATCGTCGTGTTGTTCCCTATCCTTAGGCTTGTCCAAAAAATCTGCCCCACCTTAAAAAGCTACCACACAAGTTTAGGATTTTATCATATCTCCTTTTATAGGCATAGCTCTTGAATTTTTAAAATTAGGGTTTGGCAACATTCAGTTGGTCCTTGGACATGTTATTTTTTTTCCCTTATAAGTTTTTAGATTCTTATTTTGGTTTCTTGATCCTTACAATAATCCTACACAGTTTCTGGAGTTAGATTAGATGGTGGACCTAATAAGGGATCTCGCACTACCCAAGATTAAATATTGCACGTCAATCTTGTTTGTGAGATATCTAATGGTTGAATTTTGTGAGGGCATTTTTTGCCTGTTATGCATATTCTCTTTTTACTCTTTCATCCTCATTCTCTCTCTCTCCCCCCTCTTCTCTTTTCTTCTCTATCACTCCATCTCCCCTCACCTAACTGGCAATGTACTCCTTGAGTAGGCTAGAGTCATCATCGTTGGTGTGATTTCTAGGACATACTTTCATAAATTAGAAGAAGATGATAGACGAGGAGATAACTTATTAGAAAAAGATAGACGATGGGATATAACGATAGTTATCAATTTCACAGTTCAATTGACAGTCTGATTGGTCAAACTATATTTTGGAATAGACACTGGACTGTGAATATCGATATGCCTAACTAGAAAATTTCCAGTTCAATCAGGTGAAATGAAAGTTTGGTTGAACCGACAATTTTTGGTTGCACCAAAAAAATAACAAAAAATTGAGCAAACAAAAGAAGCCTCTTAATGTAGATCTAAAGTTGAATCACATTAAATACGTCTCAAGTCTCACTTGCCAACCGAATAGCGAAAGCACCACGGCCAAAGCTCTGCTTGGGCCATTTGCTAGTGAGCCTCGTCTTCCTCTACCCATGAGCCTCCTCTGTCACGACCCAAATCGAGGTCGCTAACTCGACGCTGGGTCACGCTCACTAAACTGATGAATCGCGATCCAACCAGCCTCAAACGAACCAAAATCGAAATGCGGAAGCGTAAACCATAATAGCTATTTATTACATATCAAGCATTTTGTTACATAAGTTTAGTATTATTCAAAAGATCCTACAAATGTACAATGGAGCGACTACTAAGATCACAAAGAAGATACCATCTGAAAACTTCAGAAACCCGAGAAGAAGATGACGAGTTTAAACGGTTGAACAGGCAAAACTCTTCGGATAACAAAAGGATCCTAACTTTCGTCACCTGTGGAGGGAGGGGGTAAGTACTTGGAAGCACTTAGCAGGAGATATTAAAACTAACCTATAATTAACTAACCAACCATATGCAAGGACTCAAATCATGCATCAAAAAAGTGTTGCCAAAATAACAATTAGCACATCACAAGTAATATAACATAAATACTGACGAACTCATAATTCATACAAATATACACGTTTCGACCCGAAGGTGGCATCGCGAAGGCCAAAATATGGATGAACTTTGGACAGGTCTAGATCGTGTCACTCCATCTCACAATACTAGGATACCATATCTTATAGTGCTTTTCATATTCAAACTCCGCCGACCATATCATAATCATAACATATCCAATGTATACCCAAAAATATGTGCACATGTGTTAACATCCCCGGTTGACACGTGTAGACCTCATCATCTGCCATCACACAAATCAACACACAGATACCATACATATTCATAATTTCCAAAACATAATCTCATAATCTCATAGACTCATATTTTTCTAAACCATGCATAACAAAAAATCACCAAATCACACAAATCAAAGACTCACATTCACAATTCATCACATCATCATATAACCATTATATCAAAACAAAGTCAGAAGTTTATAATAAATAATGTTAGCCAAAATAGAGGTTAGGGATAATATCACCCTACCTTATACCAATTTGCACAAAAGCTCCTAAAAATGATCCACATGCTACTTCACGTCCATCGTTGTTTGGACTCCACAAGACGATCAACTAAATCAAAAGAGACAACTCTCCCATCAATAACTTCCTTCAAACACAAAGAAAGGAAAAAATCTACATTAAAGTCCCTAATGTGGTTTTCTACACAAAGTTCCTAAAATTAACACAATAGTTCTCTAGTCTAAACCTCAAGCATAACTCATCAACCTATACCTTCATAACTCCAACCAAACCTCCTCAAGTTCAACAACATGAGAAAAAATCCCACCTAAGCCCTTAATATCAACCTTTCTCACAAGTTTCTCAAAATATGCATACCACTCCTCTAAAACATCATCAAAACCTAGATCAACAACTTATATCATCATAACCCCTCATATCATCATCCAAACCTCAAAAACACAACATGTCCTTCATCTAGCCCAAGTCAAAAGTTCACCAAAATCACCAAACTCAACATCAACTTAAAGGTAATCAAAAGATCTAAACTAATATCTAATAAAACTTAATCCAAAACTCACTTACCAAACTCCAAATCCAAGATCTTCTCTTCTTTTCTCCTTTTCTCCCTTCTTTTTCTTCTCACGCCTCTCTCTCTCTCTCTCTCTTTCTTTCAAATGGATGACTAATGACTCATTCAAGCCTCCCAAGATATTTTAATCTAAGACTTTCCATAAATGGAAAGTGTTCTCATAAACAAGTTGGTCTTTTCCCTCTTTTGGTCCTCAACTTCTTAAATCTTCCAAAGTCATACCTAAACTTCTACTTAGGATCTAATAAGCCATTAAATCATGTTACAATCTATAAAAAGTTGCATTGATCGCCAATGGCAAAATCTTCTGACATTGACCAAAATTAAACATATACACGAGCACTCATAACTCATATATCCTCAAATGTCAAAACTAGTTTAAGCAAATCATAATTCTGGATGTTATGAACCTCTTCAAATTAGAATCACTCAAATCGGAGGTCGTATGAAGAAGTTATGAATATTTAAAAAAAAGTGTGTAGCCCAGTGTTTGCTGGCCCTCCCCAGCGTCCCCTGGAATCCCTACTGAACCCCCCAACGTCTGCTGGGCTACGCCAGCATATGTGTCACGACCCAAATCTTAATTACTGACATGACGCTGGATCACATTTTCCAAATCGAAGAGCTGTGGTCCAACCAGCCTCAGACATACATACGCAAACCATAATCGTAGAAACGTAATTCAAATACGGAAGCGTACAACCATAATATATATATACATGACAAGTATTTTTACAAAATTCTAAAGTCTAAACACAAAGTCCTACAATATGCATAATAGAGCGACTAGTCTAATATCACAAAAGGAGTACCATTCGAATACTTCGAGAAACCCAGAAGCAGACAACAGTTTCACATAAAGAACAAACCAAACTCTTTGGACGCCAAAGTAGAACTTCTAGTTCTCGTCACCTATGGAGGAGGGGGTAAGTACTTGGAAGTACTTAGTAGAAGATATTAAAACTAACCTATAATTAACTAACCAATCACATGCAAAGACTCAAATTCATGCATAGACAATTGGTATGAAATTAACATTTAGCACTTCACAAGTAATTCAATCGTAGCAAAAGACGAATTCACAAATCAACAACAGACACATTCCGACCCCAAAGTGGCATCGCGAATGCCAAAACAAGGATAGACTTCGGATAGGTCTAGATCGTGTCACTCTCTCTCACAACATTAGGATACCATATCTTATAGCGGTTTCATAATCAAACTCTGTTGGCCATATCATAATCGTACCAAATTCAATGTATCCCCAAAAATATGTGCACATGTGCCAACATCCCCGGTTGATCACGGGTAGACCTCATCGTCTGTCATCTCACAAATTGACTCATATATATCATACGCGAGTTCATAATCATCAAAACCATAACCTCATTATCCTAAAAGACTCATAATTTCCAAAACTATGCATAAACCAAATTTTATCAAAGCATACAAATCAAAGACTCATATATAATTCATCATATCACAACATATTCATCATATCAAAGCATAAATACAAATTCATAACTAACAATGCTAGTCAACACAAAAGTTAGGGATAATATCACCCTACCGTATACTAAGTTGCGCAAAAGCTCCTAAAAATGATCAGCACGCTGCTTTATGTCCCTTAATGTTTGGATTCCACAAGATGGTCGACTAATCAAATAAACAACTCTCTTATCAATATCATCTTCCAAACACAAAGAAAAATGAGAAATCTACACTAAAGTCCCTAAACACCAAACCCTCTTACCAAAACTCCAAAAATGCATAATACTACTCTAATCCATCATCAAGCATAAATCATCATCAAAGATCATCATAACACTCATAACATCATCCAAACCACAAAAGCTCAATATGTCATTCATCTAGCCCTAGCCAAAAGTTCTCCAAAATATACACAACAACCCTCCAAACTCATCATCAAAGTGTAGTCCAACACCTAAAATGATCATATCTCCACTCAAATCTTCAACATACCTCAAACTCTATTTCATCTAAAACCTCAAAGTTGCTCAAATCTTTACAAGTTTATACCCACTTCAAGATCATCACAAACTCTACACTTATTTCTAAAAGACTAAAGTCTAGAAATTACTTACCAAGCTTCAAATCCAAGATTTCTTCCTTTCTCTCCTCTTCTTCTTCTTCTTCTTCTCCCTTTCTCCTCTTTGTTTTTCTTTCAAATCGATGACTACAAATTCTACTCACAAGCCTCTAGATATTTTCCTTAAAAACATACCATAAATGGTAATTTCTCCCATACCCCACTTGTCCATTTTTCCTATTTTGGTCCTCAACTTGCCAAGTCATTCAATCTTGGTTTTCGAGTGCAATTAACAAATAATTACACAATTAAACTTAGCTTAATCAATCACATAATTAAGCTAATAAACAAGACTTACTTGTTGTAGCGAGTACATCATAGGTCTTGAAGTCCATTGGTCTTGATCTACTATCGGGAGTTGCCGTGGCCTGCAACATTGTTAGTGAGTTGCTCGTCGAGGTTCGATCACGTTCGAAATAAATCGGAGCCTGATTTCCATGACTGGACCTATCCATATATCTTGGAAAATATCAAGTACTAAACTAATATTTTTCTATACGAGTGGTTATCTGAATAGGGCCCGCCTGCAACCATCAAGCTGAGCCTGCTCGAGGGCAGGGCCCGACCGTAACCATCAAGCTGGGCCCACCTGGGAATACTCGGGCAGTGCCCGCCCATAAATGATAGAAGTGGGCCCGTATTGGAAATATCCGAGCAGGGCCCATCCGTAAATGGCAGGACTGACAGGTGGTAGCACCTCAAATAAAGGCCAAGGCAGATTTATAAGGAAAGCAAGCAGCTAACTCTACTGCTTACTTTCATGCTTATCCTTTAGGATAGTGCTTATCCATTAGGATAGTGTTTATCCATTCGCTGACGTCAGCGCCTATCCATACGGATAATACTAGTTTGCTAACCAGTATAATATCCGGGTCCAATTGGCTCGAGCCCAAATTCGCATGATGAATGCAATCCGAGCCTGGAGTCTAACAATCTCCCACTCATTCATCATCAATCACAATTGACAATGGATGAAATTTGGGCCCATGTTTAAAATTTACACTCATTCATTATTGACCACAGTCAATAATGTACAGATAATGGTTTTTATATAGGTGGTCGTACGACCAACACACGTCGAGTCCGTTGAGCTAAAATTCAGAAGCACCGACATACGAGCAAGCTGAATAGTAGCATCTCGACATCTCACATATAATAAAGTGTGCTCTTACCCCAGGACTCATATCACATTCCATTGTTCACACAATGATTTCAAACAATTTTATTCGTGTTCAATATTGTACTTTTCAATACAATAGGTATACAAGAACAACGAATCACGAAATATGATGAACATAGTTCCTTCTTCCTTAACAATATTCTTTCCGTAATAACTTAGCCTGCTTTTCTAACTAGTCTTGCCAGGTCGAATCAATATGTCATAACCTCTTCATGAGCTAACTAAGATAACAGCACTAAATTACACTTCCAGAATATGTTTAGGATTTTAAGGGTATATACCGGGAACCACAGTTCTGAAATGCAGTCTCACACCAGGGATTGTGAAATCAATGAACATTTTTAATCCTATCCGGTGGTCGAACAGCATACAAGAAAGTCATTCTCGTGTTATGGTGTGGATTCCATTCTATAGGAACACATGTTAATTAACACCATACTAGAGTCATAGCCACAGCTTAATTCTAGGCTTTAAGATAGACAGTACGATAAGTTCCACTTATTCTTATTATATAGATTATAGAAAATCCAAATATAGTAACTCATTACTGTATTCCTATACAAATCTTGCTCTTATAGCAAGATGGCATTATCACCATAGGATATTGCGCATCTAAAATATCTAATAGCTGCCTCAACTCAATCGAGAATCAACGTATTTGACTTCCACTGAGGTAAACACCCGTGTGAGTAGGCTACTTTTCTGTCTGACATGTTATGCAAGTTTTCCATATTGCCCAAAAACAAAAATCTAATACATTTATTAATGAAACCGTTGCAAACCTAATGACATTACATGTTTCTCAAACACTTCTCGAGATAACACTTTGGTCATTGGATCTGCAACCATATCTTGTGTAGATATGTGTTCTATACACAACTCTTTGTTTTTCACTAAATTTCCAACAAAATGAAATTTAATGTCTATATGTTTAGCTCTACTATGGAAACACGAATCCTTAGCATAAGCTATAGCCATTTCGTTATCGCAGAATAAACATACTAGTTCCACTGAGTTGGTCAGAGACAGGTGATTCAAGAATCTCTTCAGCCATACCGCTTCTGTGTAGCATGAGCTGAGCTACATTCTCGGCTTTTATCATTGAGAGGGATATGCAAGTCTGTTTCTTGCTGCTCCATGAAATGGCAGCCCCTCTCAATAGGAAAACAAAACCGGATGTATACTTTTTCTTGTCCAAATCACCTCCCCAATCAGCGTCAGTATATTCCTTCAGCTTCAGGTCTCTACCTTGATAGCATAGGGAATATTCTGCAGTGACATTCAGATATTTTATAATTCTCTTAACGGCTATCTAGAGAGGTAAACTAGGGTTGGATTGATATCTGCTTACAATGCCCACAGCATAGCATATATCAGGTCTCGTACACAATATTGCGTACATGAGACATCTTACCGCATTGGCATAAGGAATCTTTTCTATATTCCTTATTTGCTCAGCTGTTGTTGGACATGCATCTTTGTTCAAATTATGACCTTTAATTAATAGAACATACTTAGGATTACTGTTATTGCAACCAAAATGTTCTACTACTTTACAAATGTATATCTCTTGTGAAAGAGACACAATTCTTTTTGAACGATTCCTCGAGATTTTAACTCCGAGTATGTAATCAGCCTCTCCTATATCAATCATATCAAAATTGGAAGAAAACCAATTTTTGATTTCGACAAGTAGTCACATGTCATTTGAGGCTAGAAGGATATCATCAACATACAAAGTGATGATGACAAACTTCTTTCCTGGTCACTTAACATATATGCAGTTATCTTTGTCTATCATAATAAAATCATTTGACATGATACTATTATGGAACCAAATATACCACTATTTAGACGATTGCTTAAGGCCATAAATTGATTTAATCAATCTGCAAACCTTTTGTTTGCAGCCCTTTTGGATATAGCCCTCTGGATGAATCATATAGATTTCTTCATCCAATTCTCCGTGGAGAAAAGCAGTCTTAACATCCATCTAATGTAATTCTAGATTCATGTTAGCAACCATTGCCAAAATGATCCTAATTGACGTGAATCTAACAATAGGAGCAAAAGTCTCCTCATAGTCTATTCCTTCCTGTTGTCTAAATCCTTGCGCAACCAGATGGACTTTGTATCTTTCGATACTACCATCTGAATTGCGTTTGACTTTGAGAACCTACTTGTTCCCAATAGCCCTACGCCCATTAGGTAAATTAACTAGGTTCCAAACCTAGTTTTTGGTCATGGAAGATATTTCTTCCCCATAGCTTTAATCCATCATTTTTCTATAGAGATGACAGAGCTTCAGAAAACATTTCTGGGCTTATCTACATCCTGAAGTATGGTCAATAAAACTTTACCCGAATCACCAAATTTCTTTAGTGATATCAATGACGCATTAACCTCATCTTTAACAATAAATCATCGGCGAGGTATGCTTGTTCTACTAGATCTACAAAATTCCCAATTTTGATAAATATCTTGCATATATTCATCGTATCTAAGAACCGTACTACTACTAGGTGAATGTTCTGTACTCCTACTAGAATAGGGAACTATAGGCCTATCAGGACTAAGACGACCTTCTTCCGAACCATGTTGAGATGGAAAGTCACAACTTTCTGTCTTAATTCTCCCACTCGGAAGAATAGGTCCAGAAGACTCTAGTTCATTAGTTTCGTATAGATTAAGGTTATCGCTAACCTCTTTCAACCTAGGAAACTCATTCTCCAAGATGATGACATCTCGTGACTCAATTTCTATTACACATCCATTGTCCAGTTCACTAATGAACACATATCTTTTAGATACCTCAGGGTACCTTATAAAGATACTTTTTCTACCTGTTGGTCCTAATTACCGAAAGCACTTGAGGTAGAATAATATATAACGCACACCCCCATGGTTCAAAATAGGATAGATCGGACTCACAATCTGTCCACATTTCATAATGGGTGTTTGTAACAGATTGAGGGCACATGGTTAAGAACATATGCGGCAGTTAGGAGCACATCTCCATAATTGGCAAATTTTCCTCTACCATCTTAGATCTAACCATGTCAAGAAGGGTTCTATTCCTTCTTTCAACCACCCCATTCTGTTGAGGCGTGTAAGGAATGGACAATTGATGTTCAATTTCTTTTTTTTTAACACATAGTGAATTAAAATCATCCAAAAGATATTTATGGCCACGATCAGTTCGTAAAGCCTTTATCTTTCTATCCTTCTGATTCTCAATGAAACTCATGTATGTCATAAAGCAATTTAATGCTTCTGACTTGTGAGAAATCAGGTATATCAGACTATATCTCGAATAATTGTCAATAATGATGATGAAATAATAAGCACTATATCTTGCCCTCACATTCATTGGATCACATATGTCAGAATAAACTAATTCTAATGGGAATTTGGCTTTAGTTCCGGTTCTGAATGGTTTTCTAGTACTCTTTCCTTCTAGACAAGGAATGTATTTAGGTAAGATAGATTTCTCTATTTTACCTAATAATCTAGCCTTAGCTAGACATTTTAAGCGAACTTGGCCCACATGCCCAAGTCTAGAATGCCAAAGTTTATATCATCTTACGATGAATTTAAACTAGTGACTAAAGAATAACTATCAATCGGAACAACATCCAATATAATAAAACCATCAGATCCAAAATCGTAAGACACATCATCCAGAAATAGTTTAACAACATCGTTCCCAAACAATAGAGAAAAACCCAAAAACATCAAAGTAGTAACAGAGACTAAGTTCTTACGAATATCCAGAGCATATAACATGTCATGTAGAATGAGAGCACGTCCACCACTAAGGTGTAAACTGCTGGTGCCCAGACCTTTCATTTCTACAAACGAGTTATTGCCAAAAATAGTCTTAGTACCATTTGGCAATCTCCAGAATTCGACAAAAGAACTCTGGTCCTTAGCTACATGGTCGGTTGCTCCTGAATCTATCATCCACAAAGAATGTGATTGAGCAAGTAGGGTACAAGAAGATACATTAATTTCAATCACATTTGAGTTTAAATGTATCTGCTTGGACATATTGCAATTTCTTGCAAGATTTCCCTTCTTCTGGCAGTTATAACATTTTACTTTAGAAATGTTAAACGCCTTTTTCTTTTCCGACCCTGAGCTACCTACTTTGACACCTAGGTCAGCTGCCTTCGGAACAGAAAAATCCTTACCCTTTCCTTTTCCTTTTCCCTTCTTCTTGCTCTTGGAGCTACTTGAACTAATCAAATTAGCTTAAGTGTAAGATCTTGTAGCTGGAAGACGATATTCTTCTAGCTCAAGATGTCTAGCAACATCCACAAATGTCACTACATTATCGGAATGGGTAAGGTTCATCTTCATTTATTCCCAGCTCGGAGGCAAGGAACGAATGACAGCCTGAATCTGCTGCTCGTCACTAAGCACATGACCGGCCTCAGCCAGGTCACTTATCATGTTGGACATCATCCTGAGATGTTTCCTTATAGTGACTTCGGGACGCTTCATAAAGGTGTCAAACCTTATAGTCAAGGCACAAAGCCTCGACATTAAAAGCTTCCCAAATCTCACTTTAAGAGCATCCCAAAGCTCTTTCGCTGTTTCATAAACGCGAAATTGCTGGGTGATATCGTCCATCATGGAACTTAGCAAGATCAAACGAGTAGTAGAATTTTACTTTTTCCAAATAACATAGGTGTCACTATTACGCCTATGCTGAGCAGTTAAACCTGCTTTAGGTTCGGGCATGATAAATCTAACCTGCTTGAGAACCTTATGTTCTTCGAGCACGTATTGACTTTTCATGCTCCAATTATCGTAGTTGTCTCCAATGAGCTTTAGCTCACGGTTCAACTCAGCAATTATCGTTCTAGATGCTACCATCATTTCTATAGGGAATTTATAAAATATAAGAATTCATATAGGAAGTTTTTGATTTGGGCAATATGAACAGTTTACTATAATCTCTTTATTTAATAACACTTAATCTTTGATTAGTCTCGAAATCGAAGTAGGTCGCTAGCGTTCTTCCCATTACCATTCAAGATTTAATCTCCAATTAATGTTACTAAAATTTCACATATAGTAAACTCAAGTGGAATATAAATAAAATAAACACATTTTATTTATTTACATAAATGTATCTATACATTTTAAACATGCATACAAAGACACATGTATACAGTTGCATAATAAGTACAAAACTTATTACTAACATATTATTTCTTTAAACAACCAATGAAAAAGAAATAACACAACAAATATATCCATTCATATCACACTAATCCAACCAGATCAAAAACACGGGTGGGCAAACATTGTATCTAGCAACATATGTTAGATAATTACATTGGGTTCGATCACTTATCACCCAAAAATTTAAAAAACAAATTTTCAAATCTCCAATATGCCCTTGTATGAATGGATAAATCTAATAATTTTCGGAACAAATTCCAAAAATTATTCAGATAATTTAAAACAATCGTATATTTTAAAAAATCTAAAAATTTTGAAAATTAATCGAATAAAGCAAATTTATTCAATTAAAAACAAAATTTATACCAAATTAGGATTTAAAACAAATTTAAATCAAAATTTGGAATTTAATTGTATTAAAATAAGTCCAAAAGGACCAAATTGAAATTCAATTAAACCAATTTAGTACCAAATTAGGACTCAAAGCAAATTTGAATCGAAATTTGGAGCTGAATTGAATTAAAAACATCCCCGAAAAGATCAATTATGAAATTCAGTTTAAAACCACCGGGTACTAATCAATAATAATCACACCGGATATTTAAACCATTAAACAAAACATGCAAAATTCTCGAAATGCCCTTCGCACACCCAGCCTTCTCCTTCTTCCTTTTCTCTCTCCCCGAACCAAAAAACCTCGTCGAGCCACCATCTCCGATAGCTCACATACAGCCGAGAGTCGTCACCCATAACTGGGTGGGTTCGACTCGTCGTGACCTCCCGGTCACGGCCTTATCAATATTGCCGTTTGTCGCACCTTGGTTCGTGTTTGCAGAGGAGATCTCCCTTCGATGGAGTTCCGAGCTTCCGTTGCTCAGAACTTTCAATTCCAGCCACGACGACATCCGAAGTTGATATCGACGTGTTCGGAATGTCAAGAGGAGTCTTTTGGAGTAGGTTTCCGATGTCGAAATTGCAGAAAAAGGCTGGAATGTGCATTCGATTGATTTGGACGAAAATCGCAATTTTAGGGTTGAGGCTTTCGATTTGGGAACGCAAAATTACAGTTTGGTCCCAAAACTTGCGCAAAAAATTCAAATCAGCCTAATAGATAACAAATATCCAATTCGGCCCAGAATTAACAAAAAATATTTGCAATCAAGTCCAAAAACAATCTGATTTACAACTAAATCATCATTAATGCGATTTTTAACTCAAACCTTTGAATTAAAACATCAACAACGTTAAAGGTCATGAATACAAACCATGCTCTGATACCAGTTGTTGGTTTTTGAGTGCAATTAACAAATAATTACACAATTAAATCTAGCTTAATCAATCACATAATTAAGCTAATAAACAAGACTTACTTGTTGTAGCGAGTATGTCACAGGTCTTGAAGTCCATTGGTCTTGATCTACTACCGTGAGTTGCCGTGGCTCGCAACATTGTTGGTGAGTCACTAATCGAGGTCTGATCACGTTCAAAATGAATCGGAGCCTGATTTCCACGACTGGACCTATCTGTATATCTTGGAAAATATCAAGTACTAAACTGATATTTTCTTATACGAGTGGTTATTTGGATAGGGCTCGCCTGCAACCATCAAGCTAGGCCCGCCCGAGGGTAAGGCCCGGCCGTAACCATCGAGCTAGACCTGTCCGAGGGTAGGGCCCAGCCATAACCATCGAGCTGGGCCCACCTGGGAATACCCAAGCAGGGCCCGCCCATAAATAACAGAACTCGGCCCACATCGGAAACTTTTGAGTAGGGCCCGTCCATAAATGGTCGGGACCGACAGGTGGCAGTACCTCAAATAAAGGCCAAGGCCCTTATTTATAAGGAAAGCAAGCAGCTAACTCAGCTGCTTACTTTCATGCTTATCCTTTAGGATAATGCTTATCCATTAGGATAGTGTTTATCCATTCGCTGACATTAGCGCCTATCCATACGAATAATACCGGTTTGCTAACCAGTATAATATCTGGATCCAATTGGCCCGAGCCCAAATTCGCATGATGAATGTAATCCGGGCCCGAAGTCCAACATTCAATAACACTCCTAACTTCTTCCTAAGTTCTAATAAGTCCTTAAATCATGTCCCAAACCATAGAAGCCAAATAACTCACCAATTGGCAAAAATTTTTGATACCGATAAAATTCGTATCTATAACCAAACACTCACAATCTCACTCATGATCCTATCATATAAATCCTCAATTGTCAAAACTAATTTAACCAAATTGTAGTTCTGGATATTATGAACCTCTCCAATTGGAATCACCCAAATCGGAGGTCGTATAAGGAAGTTATGGGTTTTTGAAGTGAAGGGTGCAATTTTCCCGGAGGAGTTGGCGGCCGCCAGGTTTTGTTGGCGCCTGCCAACAATTTTCGCTGTTCAAAACTTGGCTCCCGCCAAACAAATTTGAGATTGCCGGGTGCCTCTACCTGGCGGCTGCTAAAGGCGGACGCCAGGTCCTCAAAGTCACTCATATCACAAAACTCAAAATACAAAAGTCGTAGACTAACATGTTACGGATCTTCTCATTTTGGAATCACTCGATTCAGAGTTTGTATACGAAAATTATGATTTTTCTACCAAAAGTCAATGAACTAAGCCTATCGTTCCTAACCCAATCGAAATTCACCCAAAACTCAAAAACGCAAGCTCAAATCACAAAACTCAAAACACGAAAGTCGTAGACTAATGTGTTGCAAACCTACCCGACTTGAAATTATCCAAATTGAAGTTCACATAAAAAAAGTTACACCTATTCCCCCAAAGGTCGACGAATTTAACACAACGATTCTAACATTGATCGAAACAAAATAACCACTAAGCGATCACGACCAATACAAATTTAGCGAGGGTCGTAACAGTATGCTGGGTCGAAGAATTCAAATTTTGCAATACTCAAATTAGCAAAGCTATAGATCTAGATCTTATGGTTCTATTCATCTTAGAATCGCTTAATTCGGAGTTCGTAAACGAAAGTTATGATTTTTTCTAACAAAATGTGACGAATTAAGTCTATCAATCGCAACCCTCCCAAAACTCACCAAAAAGCCCAGAAATGCTAACTCAAACCACAAAACACATAATAACAAAGTCGTACGTAATCATGTTGCGGGCAAACATGATTTAGAATCATCCAAATTGGGGTCCACACGAAAAAGTTACACCTATTCCCCCAAAGGACGATGAATTCAACCAAACAGTTTTAAAACTGATTGACACAAACACAACAAACGGTCAGACCTAGTGGTCACGACCAATACAAAATTAACGAGGGGTGTAACATTTCTCCTCTCCCTATGAGTAGCCTCCTCCTCTACCTGTGAGCAGCCACCTCCTCAACCAGTAAGTCGATGTTGCCTCATCCTCTATCCTGTGAGCCGCCTCCTCGTCCTTCGCTAGTGAGCTGCTGCCCCCCTTCCTCCTCCTTTGCCCCCAATGAGCCACCGCCTCCTCCTTTTTCGTCAAAGTACCCCAAACTAGCAGACATACTGACCTCTGGACATCGATTGCCAACAAAAGAATCGACCTCCAAGTAGCCTCCCTCTAGATTTTTGAATTTCGTAATTTTTAGATTGCCAACAGAAGAATCGACCTCCCAACATTGATTGCCATCAAAGTAATTTCTTGATTTTTTTTATTTGGTGTTAATGTTGAAGGTTTATTGTGTAATCTTCGAGCCATCAAGAACATTGACTAACGATGGCCCTTTATAGCGAAGTGTACATCGAGTGATAATTTTTAGTGCCTTTTTTCTGGTATGCTTGATGAATATCGGGAAGAGAATGGCGAGTGGAGCGAGGCGATAAAGAAAGTGGTCCCCGCCATGGTCATCCTTTGTGTCATCGCCTACTGTACATTTGACATGGCAATACTTGGTTGCGGCTTTGCCACGAGATCATCCTCACTAAGACCATCTGCAGCAGCATCCCCGACCCAACCCATCTCAAGCCATCCCTAGAATATTTAATTAATTTCTCACTCATCCACCTCAACCCATCCTACTACACTCAATTTTTTACCTACACTAACATCCCCATCCCAACCCATCCCCAACCAATAAACAATCCTGAGTGAAAAACCTTTCTTATCTTTTTCAATTCTACTATCTTCACTATAGAAGATGTAAGATGACATTAGAGCTATGTTCTCTTCAACACTTCAACTAGTTGCATACACCTTCGTCATTATCTCAGGTGTGTGGTGGGTTATGAATAAATTTTGAGGATCATTTTGAGGGCTACGATGTTCATGTATGGAAATTTAGGAAATATTTGGCGAAAATTGAGAGAAATAAAATGGTTGAGAATCTTGAAACTCTTTTGAATTTAGGAAAGAAGGATTGTGAAATGGATCAAAATTTGGAGAGTTAAGATTGTTTGGATCCATAGTATGAAAAAGAAATAGAAATTTGGTTTTGGTGTGAAGTTTTAAGTTATATGGAGTCTATTTATAGGGTGTTAAAAAATTACTATTTGTTATTTATTTTATTTTTTTATAAAAATAATAGATAATGGTACTGATTTTTCAATCTCAAATCTTATTTTTAAAAATATTGTGAATCAATAATATTTTGACAATTATAAGAAGTAAGATAAAAAATTAGATTACAAAAATTAAAAAAAAAAATTCCCCGTGGATCCCACCCATCCCGCCATCCTCATATGAGAATGGGAGACCGTCCTCGGTCGGCTTAGTTTTTGGTCCCCCCGTGGGCCCTAACCAGTCCGGGAACGCTGGTGCAGCCAGTCTAACCGACATGCCGTTCGCCCCGGTACATTGTTTTCATCGTCCTTGGGGGCTAGTCTTCCCTTTCATTTTTTTTTTGTTGTTTTTTTATCGAAGTTTATTTGTGAGAAGGTTGCGGACAACTATGGAGTTCAAGTTATTGAAGCTTTTGGTATCATAAATTAGTCCACATTATCTCTTTTCTTGTGGATCGTTTAAACAGAATTTTTTAGGATGAAATAATGGAAATTGAATTCTAGGGTGGATGGTTCCATATGAAAAGTGGTTCTAGAATTTAATAGTGTGGTATTTTTGGCCATTAAATGGATTTTGAAACCAAAAATTGTTAAGAACCACACTAAACTATGAACACATGGCATATGCATTACTATATACCGTGGTGGGCTTCGCCGATCAAAAAGTTTGCCCAAAATTGTTCTCTTGTGTGCTATGTGGTATGCTTATGTATAATCCGAAAGTGCTAAACGACCTGGGATGTTAAGATGAAGAAGTTCATTACTACGTTTATGTTTTGCTCTGCACTTGCTTTCAAAAAGTTTGCCCACAGGTTTATTGTATAATTTTTTTGGTTTGATTACCGATCCAGTCCGTAAAACCGGATTCTAAACAAAAATTGACTTAAATCTATAAAACTGTATTGAAAACTATGGATATTGGATAGGAGTACAGAGTGGGAAGTGAATGCCAACGTGGGGTCTACTGACCAGTAGGAGAAAAGAGGCAAAGCAAACCCATTTGTGTTGGATGCGAACGAGAAAAAGATAAAATCAATTCGGGCCCAATTTTGGTTGTTGTTGGACCTAATCTCATGCTCTTTCGAAGCTTGCATTCCAGCCCAAGATCTATTTGTTATCCGAAGGTACAACGGCATAAACAGGTTTTAAAAAACGTGGTCCAACCGATGGTCCGACCACGAATCATCACTAATAACATTCCATTTTTGTCAAAAAAAAAATGCTGATCTTACAGACCGGACGAATTCTGGTCAAACCAGATAGTTCGACCGAAAATTTACTTAATTATGATTTGATCTTTGATTCGAGACTACCCATTTGTTTGGATATTTTATTTGGTATATTTTATAGAAATTGGTATGTTTATATGTTACTTTTTTACCTATTATGTTATTATTAGTTTATTATATAAATTATTTACCTATATATATTTTTAAAAAATACAAAAACTATATAAAAAAAATTGGTCCGACCGGTCCAACCCCTGGGCATAAACCAAATTTTTGTACGGCCTATCAAGAAAAATGGGAGTAGATTAGAATATATGAGATCGTTAAACAATGATCGCCTTTCCAGAGTGGCACTAATGTTGTCGATTAGACATTTTTATTCCGAATAGATTGAAAAAATATTGTTATATCATATTTAAGAATTAATTTTCATAAATAGGAATCATTTTCCACTATGTTTGTGTACACGGTATGAAGTAAGGATGAGCATTCTGGATAATCCGAATTCAAATATACAAATTTATTATTATCCAAAATATTCAAAATTATATTTTTTCGATTCGAATCTGAATCCGAATAATGAATTATCCAAAATTATTTCGGATTCGGATTCGGATAATCCGAATTATCCGAATTCAAAAAATAGGCGACTGGTTATCTGAAATGGAGGAGCAATTGGGAGAAGGATTCATATTTGTAGGTTGTAGCCCAAACTAAACTAAGAGGTGGATTATTCAAGGAGGTATAGAGAGAGGTGTATTCTAGTGTGGCCCGTATTAAATTCTCGGAACAACAAAACCCAAAGAATGAAACAATAATAAAGGAATAGACTAAGACAATTATACCATTTAAATTCAGCTGAGATGATCGAATTTCGTGGTCGGCGAAGAAAATCCAAGTGCCCGGAGGCTGGAGCTATTTGAAGAAAAATTATTTAGGGTTTTGTGTTCTTTGTTATTTGGTTCTCACTCTTGATAATTGCATTTTATTTTATTTAATAGTTGAGGTCAAATGGGCTTTTTTATATTATATAGGTCAGCGTGAGCCTTTGTAATTTTATATTATATAGGTTTTATATGTAAGAGTCCAGCCCACTAGAAGAATATATTATATATATTTAACAATTCGAATATTTGGATAATCCGAATTAAAATTTTTTTTTATCTGCATCCGAATCCGAATCCGAATCCAAAAAAATTTTATTAGTAAAATGTGTCAAAAATGAAGAAAAAAATTAGATATATGTATATTTTTATGTAATTTTAATCGGTTCTTGTTCCCAAATTTTTTATGCGTATCTTTTTGTTACCATAACCAAAGCGGCTAATTCTTAAAAAAATAACCAAAGCGGCGATGGATATCTACACAAGATTTTATTCTCGCAGCACAATTTAATGCTTCCAATATCAATTGTGGACCTTGGACAGAATTATAATAAATGCTCACATTTCAAATCCAATTATATATCCATTCTCAAATTGGTCCCTTCATGACATTCCTTCCTGGTCCATTTTCTCCATTATTTATTGCATATACACCTAGAGAACGTTTTTCTCCTCGGTTATTAAATTTTCCGGGTACTATTTGGTTGTTGGTAGAGCGTGGACCTTTTTAAAGCGTTCAAACCCACCATAACAATTTAAAACCGAAGTGTAATACGATGAGTAAGTGAAATTTAATTCATTCCAATATTTGGTTCGGTTACCTGTTATCATGGATAATTTTGAACTTCTTTACGCTAACCATAGAGGGTAAATGCCAAAATATTTGATTTTGATTATCAGATTTGTCTTACAAATGTAACATATATCATTGAAAAAATGAATTTAAAGTAAAATGATAAAATATTGTTCTTGTTTGTTCAGTAATTGTTTATGTCAATAAGTTAGGTATATGAGATTTCACTTAGTAACAAAAAAAAATATATAAAAATTGAAAAAATAAATTTAGGGTCTAATCATATAGATATCACTCTTGCCGTAAACATTTATGTAAAAGCGGGGTTTGTCTCAACATGCTGTATGACCGACTGATTGTTGAAACTCAAATGTTTGCCTCTAGATTTCCAATGATTTAAAGTTTACACACAATTGCTATTGATTTTTTTTACATACGGTCATCAAATACAAAAAATCAAAATTACAAGGTTAACTACTTTTTCCCATTGTTCTTTCTATATACTTCTATAAATGACCTTTTTCTACACATTAATGACACATCTGCCTTCACCTTCGTCGTATTCTTTCCTCATCGCCATCATCCACATGGCTAGCCCGACTTCTTATTTTCTCAGGTTCCTGTCAAACAGATAACTGGGGAATTTCATGAAGATGATGTGCTACAATTACAAGGCCAATATGTCTCCGGGGATCAATTTCACCTCTATCCAAAAAATGCTGTCTCAATTAATTGTAAAACGTTGACGTCCTAACTATATTGTGATACTGATCTGTATTTTGCATCAGTATTGGTTTTTTAAAAGATGGAGTTTGCCTTAGTTTCCTATATGGAGGAACGATATCGATCTTCTATATATCAACTGATTGTCTTACAATTTAGGTTGGAAGTAGAAATTCTAATGTTGTATGAGAACATGTTAATTTTGTGGTTATGATTGTTTTCATAAATCCTTCTTTCCTTGTATATTTTCGAAGTTAAACTTTGTATAAATTTTGGTCCGAAAATTTTGCTTGAGAAAGTGTAATAAAATTAGTACACTATTAATTGTAAGTATAGATTTATTGTTCAGTTTAAAATTGAATATATAAATTTTAATTTATTAACTTAAAATTTTGAATTGCATATTGATATTCTAACGATTTCATATCAGTATACAAATAGATTAATTGGGATAAACTTCTTTATACAAATAATGAGGTATTCGAGTTCACTTTCTGAACATTTGCTAACTTCTGATCATCAATATTTTTTTGTAAGTAATCATCATCATGCTATTTTAAGAGACTCATTACTTTATCTATTCCCCGTGACATAATGATTAGTCATGATACATTCAAATCCAATTATTCTAATATTACTGCAAAATATAAGTAGTATTTTGTATAATATATCTAGCAATATCGAGCTATATTTAGTTTGGCTATATATTTGCTCGGAAGTTAATAGCTTTTTAAGCTTTCGGAATTCGGGGTTTTCAAGACAAGGTTGAAATCCGGAGGCGTAATGCCAGTATTATTAAATAGGGAAAAATATATTTAGGTACTCTGTGATTTTACCTATTTTCACTTGAGTACTTTGTGCTTTTTAGTCTGTAGAACAGATCCAAGTTATGAAAATTTCTATCACAGACCAATCCCGATCTCTGGTCCGCTGTTTTTTATGAAACAGCATGGTTTCGTGTCTTAGGTGGCATTCCACATGTTTGTGGTCAAATGTCCATTTTAGTACTATATATTTAAATAATTTTTACAAAAACCATCTCCTTCCTCCTCTCTCTCCCCCTTTTCTTTCAAACCCCAATTATCCACAATACACGAACGAAGCCGAAATACTTCTTCCTCGCAGATTCGTTCCCATTCTCCACGTTCAACCCTACGCCGGAGAAAGACTCAAAATCGACATGCCCGTTGAGACAAAAAAATTTAAAAACCTCACCTCCCCTCCCAATCCCCAAACGCCGTAAAGAAAATCCTAATAAACCTTCGATTTTCAAAATAGAAAAAAGAAGAAGGCAAGAAAGAAATCTAGAAAATCTTCGAATCGAAGGAAAGAGGATGATGGATCTCCCTAAAGAAATCGAAGGATACATCAAGGCGGTGTAGCTCTGGAACTTGGAGGCGATGGAACTGATCGGAGATCCGTCGAAGTCGGCGTAGGAAGATGTCCCGGTGTCTATTTATTTTAATTTAATCTAACCGATTCGAGGACTTTTGGAAGAAGCTAATTCAATCGGTTTATTTTAATTAATTATTTGATTGTCACGTTTGGTAGTCGAGTCCAAGTTCTAGAGCGACACTACCTCGTCGAGCAACACCAGAATCGATCTTGTTGAAGTAGTTGTAATTGAGGAAATCGGAGAGTAGTATCCTCTGTAGCCTCCTCAGGTGGTCCCCGTAGGGTGCTTGGGCGAGGTAGGAACTTGGGACGTTCGGCCAAGACGGCGTCATTCTTGGAGAGGGAAGGCGAGGAGACGACGATGAAGGGACGGGATCCGAGCTAGAGGCAGACGATGGGGCCAGTTTATAGGAGAGCTTGGAGAGGGTGAGGTGGAGTGGCTGCTTAAGGAGGTGAAGGTGGCCGATGATTGGAGGGGAGGGAATGGGGTTGGGGGAAGGTTTTTGAGCTTGTGGATAAGGAAGTGTTTTGTGAGGATGTAAATGGATGAGGAAGGAAGGACAGAGAGGAGGAGGTTGAAGATGGTGTTTTTTCTTAAAAAAAAATTATTCATGTATTAATTTGATAATTAACCACTGCCACGTCATTTCCATGTAGTGCTCCACGTGAGAGTCAAAACGATATTGTTTCATAAAAAGTAAGCGGATCGGAGATCGGGACCGGTCTGTGATGAAAATTTTCATAACTTGGACCTGTTCTACGGTCAAAAAAGTACAAGGTACTCAAGTGAGAATCGGTGCAACGACAGAGTACCTAAGTGTACTTTTCCCTATTAAATATGATCTAGAAGGAGGAATGGAAATCAAATGATATATTTTGTTAAGAAATCATGGATCCGGGAAATTTACTTATAAAATAACTTGTTTTCATTTTTTAAAGCATTGATGAGCTAAAATCATCATCTTCCACATTCTTCTAGTAGAAAGAATAGTTTTTTTTGATGATATAGTAGAAAGAATAGTTGGAATAATATCACGTAGCATTACTATTCGAAAAAGTGTTGTTTCAATTGTAGGACCTTCCCTGTCTTTTCCTCTATAAAACCTCGCATACATTAAGCTCCACAGGCAGAAACAAGCTGGATAGACAAAAATGCAATTAAAAATTTCCGTAGATACAATAGATGATGTCATAAAGATATCCGTTTTTAAGTTCAATAATATTTAACTTTGAATAAGTTGTCAATTATGAAATTTAATAATTTTTGTTAGGCCGATCACAATTCGACTATGAACAAATTTTAATTCGTATAAATCGAATTATATCTGAATAGAGTTTTGGACAAATTGGATCAAATCCAATTTCGATTTAGTACATGGTCATATCCCTACTTTATGCAACAAGTTGTTAGACAGGAATGGCCACCGAAGTTGTAAATCAAGAGAACATAAACACATCCCAGCCAGTGGGGAAAGAAAAAGATAAACGACAAAGGTGGTCACCCAAACAAAATCAAGCTTATGTCTCATGCTCCCACAATGTTGTTATTACTTTATTTGACATCCAAGTTGTGGATGTCAACAACTTTTATACACTACTAATCAGTAATTTGCATTTAGTCCATCAACCCGGCTAGATCGACTTTATCTAGGTGTACTGACGTATTTATTTACCGAGTCAGATATATTTAGAGAATAATAACTAAGTTAATAACAACCAAATTAATCTTATTTAAAAGAGAAAAACAAACATATATCAGCTGCAATTCCACCTGTTGCAGTGACTCACTCATTGAGATAATTATGATCACAAATAGGACACAAGTGAGACAAGCAAATAAGGAGGCATCTGAGGACAGACATTACAGTTTTCAGACAAGACATGGTCAGTTAGGAGAGCTTGTCACTTCTCTTGTATACAGTCTCAGCAACTTCCACTGCTTTGTGGCTCTTGCACCCCAGTATTCCAGTCGGCCGGATTCTCGCCTTTGCCATCGATCTTGAACCCGGATCGACTCCTACTCTGCCCGACAGTCTCTTCTCATCGTTATCAGAAACAGCAGAGGAGAAATCAGCTGCACTGGCAGTAACAACGCTCCACTCGACGCTGGCCTCGCTCGGCGCGTAATGGCTCGGACTTGCAAGCATAATTGGCTTGAGACCGCCTATTGCAAAGTTCTCTATCTCGAAGAGGTCCGAGCTTTTATCGCTTTCCACATCATCACAGGCCGGATGGCTGCTGCTTGTTGAAGTAGTGGTCTTAACATTTTGGTCCTTAGGAATGGCATCCCAGCTTAGGACTGAGAGTTTCCTCTCCAGGTTCATTGCTATGTCCTCTCTCTTTAGTGTATGGGACCCGAACACCTCCAACGAAGGCCGCGCCTCTTCGTCTTTTGCCTGCGCCCGAATACCAGAGTTAACGGTTGGCAGCAAAAAGTAGCCTTCTCCTCTGACTGGACCAATACTGGTTCTGTTCGAGCTCGAACTGCCAACAAACTCGTCTTCCTTGGCTTTGAATCGCTGTGAATGATGCATCCTTGATCCTTCAAGCCTAGTCATAGCTTTTCCCTGGATCCCGTCGGTTCGAGTAATGCCCTGATCAACAAAGGCTGCTTGCTTGTCCGAACAAGTCCCTATGCAGGAAAATCCTGAGAAGGACCACCTCTGATTGGATGGCTTTCTTAAGGAACTGGCCAGCAAGGCCGTTTGGCTATGGTAACTTGATTCGGATACCATACTTGGAGTCCCCAACTTGCCTGTAAGTCTCTTACTGCTCGGATCAAAACCCGCCTCTGCAAGTTTTTCGTGCAAGTACTTCCCTTGATCATCCTCATTGAAACCTACTACAAGTGGCATCCCAAAGTATTTCTCAGCGCCAAATATGCCAAGTTCGCCTTCTCTGGATTTCGATCTTTCCATGCTTGACGTCATGGAGGTCTCCTGGCTCGAACTGCCGATCATGGCAGGATGAGAAAGATGAGATGAGCCTGTCAGCTTGACGATCAAGTTGGCTTTTGGTGTGTTTAGATAGGCAGAGAATGAGGCGTCGCGAAAATCTGTGATCTTGCCATCACCATCCATAGCCTTCCAGAGCCTAGAACTTGGCGAGATAACAATGGAGAGATAGGTGACAAATTGTTCTATTTAAGGAGAGGACTTGTTTTAGGAAGGGAAAATGGAGTTTAGGACAAGCTTTTTATATAAGGGCTAGAAGCAGATTCTGAATCTGACAAGACAGAAGTGAGATGAGATGGGTATATAGCTGAACTAAAAGACCAGTTAGATCCCTGAGAAGACAACTCATGTACAACTAAAACTGTGGGGCTAGTTGCTGTTTAATTAGGAGGGGGAATGAGGTCCTACTTGTTAGTTTTTAGTTGGTGGAGCACAACAAGCCACGGGATTAATCTGCTTTGATACCAACTAAAATACGCTTTGAAACCATGTTATTATCTCCAAACTCAACATAAAATCTTAAACAAATCCATGACACATGCAGCTAGCGACATGATAATCCCGACGCCAACTCCTTTTGTTAGGTGAGGCACCTAATTACTTTTGAATTCCTCAAAATTCACTTCATTGTAGGATCAACCATGGATCAGAGATTCTTGAATGTTAACAGCTACTCCATCATCATGGACTAACTGCCATTGGCACTCTTCGGGACGACACGCTGACTCTGCTTCCTGCTCGGATCGAGTGGCCAGTTATTATATGTGGTTTGTATATGGCCAAGTAGCTTGAAGTTTCAATCTCAAGTGGTCCTTGTGCTTGAAGCTAGCTGCATTTCACCTGCTTTTAAACAACTTATGAAAAGAGCTGCGACCCAAATTTAGTCCACTTCTCTGGTTTCAAACTGTCAATATGGTTTATCCTTGACAATAGAGCTGCAAGTTATAGGATCTTTAGTGACATAATAATCCAGCCTTATATGTTTATGACAAGTTATTTCTAATAGTGAAGATCATTAAAATTGGAGTGATTCAGTTTTTTTTTTTTGAAAGAAAAGGAGTGATTCAGTTGATTAGCAACTTGGTAGATGTCCAATATCCAGTTGGTTATGGCTGGGCTTCAAAATAAAAATGGGCTCATTAGAATAAGTCTGGGCTGAAACATTAAGACAAGAAAAATTAAATGTTTGAAAGTGGATTATAAGGCTGGGCTGGGCTGAAACGTTAAGTCAAGAAAATTAAATGTAGACAGTTGATTATAAGGCTGGGCGTCAAAAAATCAAAATGGGCCCATTAGAAAGTTACATTATGTTAATGACAAAAAAAAGAAAAATTAATGTTGACAGTGGGATTTGAACCCACGCCCTTTCGGACCAGAACCTTAATCTGGCGCCTTAGACCAACTCGGCCATATCAACAATGATGTCAATGTATGAAAGCAAAACTATTAAACCTTGTGGTCTATTACGTATCCCAAATGGGCAAAATGAAAATGATAGTAACGTAACGTAGATACTTCTATGGTACATGAACACATTCTATTCTTTCTTCGTTGATTCATAATCGTATTAGTAGTTACTCATCTATTACCGATGTGTCCCAATAATTAATTCTCACTGGAACTCGCCCTATCAAGATCATTGAATCAAGAGCAATACGTGTTGTTTCAAGAGATCGTCTCGAATAATACCTGGAACGAAAATTTTAGTTAACTGAGATTGCATAGATCAAAGTCGTAAAAAAAATTTGATTTCCCGGAAAAAAATATGCAGGAAAACTATCTTCTAAATAGGGTAAATATCTTAACCATCCACTCTATGCTTTGTAGAAGAGTTTGCAAATGAACACAGCTTAGTCGGTATTACATTCTGTCATCTTCAAATACATATGGATGAATGCGATCAACCCTTGTTTAAGGAGTTAAATTCATATACTACTCTTAATCTCAGCAAATTGTCATTATTGGACACAAACTCTTACCTCAAAGTTTCTAGAATACGATCCGTTAACATTTTACAGTTTTATCTATTTTTATATGTAAAACTTCGATGTTATATAGACAAATAAGTTTTACACACATCATTTCATTACACGTCAATAAATAAGGTTAAATTTTGTAATATTTAATAAAAAAAGGTTAAATTTTGTAATATAAGTTTAATGATACAAAACATAATCACCTCAAATTTGAATAAAAGAGTAGGATCCAAAATAATATTTAAACTCGACCCTAGACTATCTCACTAAAAATGGACATATACCAATACCTTAGTCTAGGGCATAAATATTTCCTCCTCCTAGATGAGATTTACTATAACGTACCGGTGGTCTATAACGGGTGCAGCTAATCTGTATGAAACAAATGTACATCTAACCTATAAGGTCAAAGATTCAAGTTACATATTTTTAATCATAAACTTGCTGGTACAAAACAAAGGGCAAAAATAACCTTTAACTGGTACTCTCGAATTCAAACTATAAAAAAACATTTGTGTGGACATTTACTATGATCAATTCTGATTTTCATAATAATTTTATTTTATTCAAATTTAGATTAACTGATCCAATACATCAAATATTAGATTCAGAATTTCAGACCATAACTTGGCAAAATACAAAGTTAAAGACAAATGCTTAAATATCAGATTCAATACAGTAATTTTCAATACCGTCTCTTGGGAAAAAGAAAAAGGATTATTGTCAAGAGTGGGATTTGAACCCACGCCCTTTCGGACCAGTACCTGAAACTGGCGCCTTAGACCAACTCGGCCATCTTGACATTATTGACTCCTTTTGCCCACAATTAAATATATATTTGATGAATATCTCAATTCATTTCCCTCCACCTCGAAGAGACATTCCCCCCCTCAGCTGCCGAGGTTTCTTCCTCCTCGAGACGAACCCTAATGAGCTTCTCTCTCCTAAATCGGTCGATCCGAAAGATCCCACCTTCACACTATTTCTCGACACCCTTTTCCGCTCTCACCGTTCTCCGGGCCCCACCACCCCCGGAACATGGGCCCACCACCTCTCCCCCGGACCCTTTCCGCGTCTTCAACGCCTACGCCGCTTCGAACCTTTACACCCTCCGGACCACCCGGATCGTGCATGCCCACTTGCTCAGAGCGGGTCTGCTTCAGTTCTCCGTCTTCGTGGACAATTCCCTGCTCGATTGGTATTGCAAGTCGGGAGCTTTCGCCGATGCCTATCTCCTGTTCGATGAAATTCCCCACAGGAATGTTGTTTCCTGGAATATCATAATCTCTGGGTTCAATGTGGGGTCCTTGTACTGGGATTCTGTGGGGTTGTTTAGAAGGATGTGGGACTCGGGTTTCGACCCGAATGAGATTAGCTACGGGTGTGTTCTCTCTGCTTGTGCTGCTCTTCGGGCTACTGGGTTCGGGAGGCAGGTGTATTCGCTTGCGGTGAAAAACGGGTTTGTTGCAGATGGTCATGTTCGGTCTGGCATGATCAACTTGTTCGGCAAGAATGGAGAGTTTGAGGACGCTTTGCGGGTGTTTGGTGATGGGTTGTGTGAGAACGTGGTTGCTTGGAATGCGATGATCTCTGGGGCTGTTAAGAACGGGGAGAACAAGACTGCTTTGGAGCTTTTCAAGATGTTGTGCCGGGAATCATTGGTGCCAAACTGTTTCACCTTTCCGAGCTTGTTAGCTGCTTGCACTGCTCTTGAAGAACTTGAGATTGGGAAGGGTGTTCATGGTTGGGTGATTAAATGTGCTGCAAATGATGTCTTTGTGGAAACTGCGATTGTTGATTTATACGCCAAATGTGGGGATAGTGACGAAGCTGCCAAACAATTCTCTAGGATGCCTATCTGCAATGTGGTTTCTTGGACTACAATGATATCTTGTTTTGTTAGGAATGGTGATTCAGTTTCAGCTTTGAAGCTTTTTAAGGAAATGAGAAGATCGAGGGAGACAATTAATGGCTATACTCTTAATAGTGTAATTGCTGCTTGTGCCAATCTGGACACGATTAAAGAGACAATCCAAGTTCATGGATGGATTATAAAATCTGGATTTAGTGCAAATCCAACAGTAGGATCTGCTTTGATCAATGCATATGCAGATATGGGAGCTATTCATTTCTCAGAAATGGTGTTTAGAGAATTTGATGGTACAGAGAACATAAACATATGGGCAGTCATGATGTCCTCCTATGCACACCAGCAGAGCGTTCAAAGGGCAATCAGATTATTTGTTAAAATGTTACGGACGGGATTGCAACCTGATGAGTTTTGTTATTCAGTTGTTTTTAGTGTCACAGACTGCATTAATTTGGGAAGACAGATCCATTGTCATTCACTCAAGGCCAGTGTTCTGTTTGATACTTCTGTTGGTAGTTCAGCTTTCACCATGTACTCAAAGTGTGGCAGTATAGAGGACTCTTACAAAGTTTTCAAACAGATTCCAGTCAGAGACAATGTTGCATGGACTTCAATGATTGCTGGATTAGCAGAACACGGCCATGCGCAAGCAGCCTTTAGCCTTTTGCGAGATATGGTAGCCGAAGGAACTAGGCCTGGAAATACATGTTTGGTGGCAGCTCTTACGGCTTGTTTCAGTGTTCGTTCCTTGCGGAAAACCAAGGAAATTCATGGATTTTCTTTTCGTGCTGGATTTAGCCAGGGAGCCCTTGTTGGTGGTGCAATTGTTGCTTCATACTCAAAATGTGGTGTTCTAAGCTTGGCTAGGAAAGTCTTTGATATGCTTCTAGAGAAGGACCAAGTTTCATACAGTTCCTTGATTTCTGGGTATGCCCAACACGGGCTACATGAAGATGCATTGACCTTGTTTCATGAGATGCCAAAATTTGGTTTTACTCTAGATTCCTACACAATGTCATCCGTCGTTTATGCCATTCCTCAGCTGGATATGAGATACATTGGGATTCCATTGCACACCCTCATTATAAAGATGGGATTGGGTTCAAATGCATCTGTTGGAAGTTCGCTGGTGACAATGTATTCAAAGTCTGGGAGCGTTGAAGATTGCCATCGAGCGTTTACATTGATTCATGAACCTGATTTGATTAGCTGGACAACGATGATTTCAAGCTATGCTCAACATGGAAAAGGGGAACAAGCTTTAAAAATGTACGAGGCAATGAGAATGAAAGGAGTTAAACCCGATGCCGTGACTTTTGCTGCAATTCTGTTCGCTTGCAGCCACTCTAATTTTGTTGACGAGGGTTATTTGTATTTTAAGTCCATGATCAAGGATTTTGGACTTGAGCCCAACAACTATCACTATGCTTGTATGGTCGATCTCCTTGGTCGTTCAGGGAGATTGAAAGAAGCTGAAGATTTGATCAACAGCATGCCAATCAAGCCAGATGCTTTAGTATGGAACACCCTGCTTGCTGCTTGCAAAGTTCACGGGGATGTTGAGCTAGCGAGGCTAGCAGCAAGAAAGGTTTTGGAACTAAACTCGTCTGATTCTGGAGCATATGTCTCGTTGTCCAACATTTGTGCTGAACTTGGCCAGTGGGAGGAAGTCTTCGAAATTAGAAGCCTGATGAGCGGCACTGGGATTAAAAAGGTTCCTGGTTGGAGTTCAATGTGAGATAAAACTGTGCCTTCAATTGACTGTATTGGTCATTGATTACCTTGCTCGAGGGGCCCGTGCAGCTTGTGCCGATCAACCTTGATCTTCACGGGGATCCTGCAAGGTACACTAATCAGTGATGTTTGCATACTACAAGATTTAACATACCCACTACGCAAATAATCGATTAACTTAATGCATCTTGTCCTTTGCTTTCTCCCGGAAGCATGGAATCGTCAGCTGCCAAACTGTTACTTTTTTTGTTTCAGCTTATTAACTTTCAGTCCAGAATTCTATGGATCCTGTTACCAGATTGTGGACATCTCTTGTTCAATTTATTTTTTCCTTTCTTATTTGCAGTGTCAGTGATGACAAATAGGAACCTGAGAACAAAGTCGGTATAATGACAAAAGATGAGAGGGGAAAACTTGTGCACCAAGGAGCTTGGTCGGGCATATTCTATGGTGCAAAGCTAACTAGCCCTGATCAAAGGATCACTTCAGAACAGTCATTACCCTCGGGAGTCTTGGAGTCCATGTGAACTCACTTGAAAAGCAGGTTGTCAAAATATTGGAAGTTGTTGAAGAGGGTACAAAAAACTTCTTCCCGGATTGGACTCATATTCTTGAGCAGCTGTAATAATGGGCTATCGAGTATTGTGATAAGTTATCCATTTAGCCCTTGCAAGGCACATCAGAGGTCCTCATAAGAGGGTATACAATTTGGAAAAGATTCCGACGTTTAACTCCTTTGGTTGGTGCAAGAAATGAGCTGCCTCTGGTGAATGTCCCATGAGAAAGCTAGTCGTGACAAACGGGTCTCAACTCTTCCACCAAACTGACACTTAAAACAAGGTTTGCCTTTGCTACTCCTGTCTAAAGCCCTTATTTCCCAGCTATTCGTCTATCATCAAAAGCTGCTCTTCGTGCATGTTGAACAACGATGAATGTAGTTTCTCTTGTGAAAGCAGGTAATTAAAGCTGATCAAGCAGATCACCCAGAAGAGAAATAAAAGCTTCTTAAAACAACTGGAGAAGCGCAAGGGAAAGCCACCACCATGGAAGGCGCTCGAGAAGCCAGAAATCGAAGTGTTCGAGAAAGGGCTGGGGCATGTACCCAGACGAAACCTTGCCTGTCTTCAACGAGAAAAACCTGGGATTTGTCGACTTGGTCAGTGTGTGTGGTATTTGGTATTGGCCCCTTACAAAGCACAGGAGGAACTTGAAACTGCACATTCCTTGGGGAAAATAGCGAGAAATCATACGTATAATTTGGTATATCCGACAAATGACATTCATTAACCACCTTACATCATACCACCTCAGAGTCAAATGCTCGTGATGAACTCTTGGACTCCCATCACGAAATTAATGGGGAGTTGTTCGCTGATGAAGATTCCGCGGGTAGGGTACTTACTCTATGCTAAGAAGACATCGTAACTAAATTATGATTTTGACCGAGTCTCGGATAAAATAAGAACTGGGTCAATCTCCGACGGGTTCGTTGTTGGGCCAAGACTCTGGCCCAAAAATTATTAATTCTCGAGTCATGGAAGCCCAAATATCTCCCGATATTCTTTCCTCACTCAATAAAAGTAAAACCCACCACACATACCAAAAACACGTGGCTCAACTCTTCCACCAAAAAATTTCGTTAAAACTTGGAAAGAAAAAACGGATATAAAAAAAAAAAAAACCAGAGACGTTTCCCTCTCTTTCAAAACCTGTCTTAAAACCTCCCAACCACTCATGGCTCCATCCGCAACTTTCCTCACCTACCCGAGACCTTCCTTCGCTATTTTTTCCAAAAATTGTAATCCGTTTCCCACCAGTAGGGTTTGTTCATGGAAATCCTTTTCGGTTAAGGCCTCTTCCACCTCTCTCGGCCACTCTACAACCTCAGCTTCCCTAGTTGTTGATCAGCCTCCCAAGACACACTTCAAGGTGAAGCGCATTTGTTCGATTTTCTTCGTTGTTTTGGATTATTTCTGTTAATTGTTATGTTTCATTTCTTTTTCCGGAAAATGGCTGCTGAGATTACTGGTGGTTGTCTTGTTGTTCGTAATGCGCGGAAAATCATTCCACTCATTGCTTATATTTTCATTTGAATATAGAGATTTCAATATGATATCGTTACCGATTAATCTCGTAAATTAAAATCTCTATTCTTGAATTTTGGATGAACGGTCGGTTTGATTATTGTTGAGATTAGCTGATTTCTAGTTGCAACTTGCAAGTATTGCGAATTCGTATATAATTGTGTGAAATCTGTCTTCTCATTGCCTTAAGTTTTTTGATTGAATATAAAGATTCTAATAGTTAGCCCAATTGGTTAAATGTGCCGCCAAGGTTAAATTACCCTCACAACTGGTTATTGTGGAGCATTAATCAAGGGGAAATGGGGAAGATTTACTGAATGATTTACATTAGGAAAATTCTTATAGCTTGAAGCATCATTATAACACCATTTGCTTATTGCCCGTGCTTACCTGTATATGATATATATTCTTGATGTTGGAGAGAATCTCACGTAGGAAGATCCATTTACTCACTACTTTAAGGTTTTGAGTAGGATACGAAAATTCCTAAATGGTCTGAGAGGAAATTGTTCTAACAAGATCATGGCATGTTGTGCACACACTACCTTCTTCGAAAGCACGGGAGGCAGTTTCAAGTGTGTTGATAATCTCATAATGCATGACATCCGTAACACTTAACAGTTTTCGTGTCTGGTCATTACCTTTTCATTCATGTTATTGTCGTCATAGTTACTTGTGTCTACATCTTGTGCTCAGTCAAACTCGTGGCAGTGGAGATTCGATGGAAAATCCATCAAAATCAACTACGAAGAACATGGAAATGGTAGCACGGGTCCATCAAAAGAGATCATCATGTTGCCAACTATTTCAGATGTCAGTACTGCAGCAGAATGGAGAACTGTTGCAGAGGATATCGTCCAGAGAGCTGGAAAATTAAACTGGCGTGCTACTATTGTTGACTGGCCTGGTTTGGGTGATTCTGATAGGCCCAAGTTGGACTACAATGCAGATGTCATGGAGAAGTTCCTAGTCGACTTCGTAAATTCGTCGGATAGTCCTGTGAGCCAATCAGGTGGTACAATACAATCTAACACTATGTTATCATTAGGTTTTGAGGAAATTTCCATTTGTTTGACATGTATTGCACCTCGAACAGAAAACGGTTTGGTGATATTCGGAGGCGGGCACGCTGCTGCTATACTGGTTCGTGCTGCTAAGAAAGGTCTGGTGAAACCAAGTGCTATCGCTGCTGTTGCGCCGACTTGGGCCGGTCCTCTTCCAATTGTCTTCGGCCGAGATTCAAGCATGGAGAACAGGTATACTAAATCATACCGAACACGCATATGTCTGAACTGCACATTGTTTAAGCACTTCTTCCGAACGAAAACTACAGTTTGTGCTTCTTGCAATGAGATGCCAAAGACTGCTAATGACCATCGTCTTGCGATTACCTGCCTGATAACAACCGATCATCTGATAATTCTCTTGGTTAGCATTGCAAGTCTTTCATTTTCTCCATCTGATATTATCTGATTACAACTGATTCATTTTTTCTGATTCGTGTTACCGTACCAGGTATGGTTTCCTAAGAGGCACACTAAGAAGCCCCGGCGTAGGCTGGATGGTGTACAACATTCTCGTTAGCAACGTGAACGCGATCGAATCACAGTACAAGTCACATGTCTATGCAGACCCCGAGAATGTGACTTCAGATATTGTCAAAAGCAGATACGCGCTGACAAAAAGGGAGGGCTCCCGTTACGCTCCCGCAGCGTTCCTGACTGGTCTCCTAGACCCTGTAAAATCAAGGGACGAGTTTGTCGATCTGTTTGCAGCATTCGAAGGGCAGCTGCCGGTTCTTGTTGTGTCTAGCAAAGGATCTCCGCGAAGATCAAAAGCAGAGATGGAAGCACTTAGAGGAGCCAAAGGTGTCAGCAAATTCGCCGAGGTTCCAGGTGCTCTTCTGCCACAAGAGGAGTATCCAGCCATTGTGGCAGATGAGCTTTACAGGTTCTTGCAGGAGAACTACGAACCCGAAGAATGGGACAGGTTGATTGTGTAACAGAATGCTTACTCTAACCCGAAAAGGAGCTAGGAAGGAAGAAGAACTATCAAGCTATCAACTGCCTCTTCCTTTTTTCTCATTTTCCAGCATTTTACATATATGTACCCAAAAAATAACAAAGTAAAATTTATTTCTCTTAACAAACACTAACTACATTATATTATTAACTTCACTTAACTTGGACGATTTTTTTTAGAATGGAATCATCTTCATAATAAGGAGCTAAACTTAGGAGGCAGCGCAAAGTGCCAATCAGATGCGACTGTATGAGTCGCAATCCAAAGTTGACAATTTCGTTAAGTAACTTTAGAATAAAACATAGCTTATAAAGGCATAAGAGAGATATAGACAACTTGGTCAATCTAGTCAAAATCTTGAGTTTTCAATTAATGATGTTTGTATGTCTATTTATGAACTCGACCATCATCTTGGAGTCCCAGTAGATCTCAGTTCAGTTGGGGGAAGATATACATAAAAGTTAGGGAAAAGAATCTTTAAGTACCCTGTGGTTTGCAAAAAAATCACTTTAGTACCCCGTGGTAAATAACCCTTAATTCGAGTCATACCTCACCAATTTTTCATCACTTTGGTCCCAAATTACGATGCTGCCCCTCCCTAAATCAGAACCTAACCAAACCCAATTCAACCGGACCAGACCTATATTCAATTTAACCCAATGGGGCGTAGAAAATAAAATATGACTCGGATTAAGCTGAAATTTTACAAGAAGCATCCTAAAAATACACAAGAATTACAGAAAACATTTCAAGAATTTTAGAGGCCTGGAAGTATTTTTTTTATTTTTCAAAACGCTAAAATTTTATAAAATCATATAAAATAGAAAATACATCCAATTAAGTTAAAATTTGTCCTAGGGATGCATTTTAGTTCCTACATTTATTGGAGGTTCTTAAGGTTTCATGGGACAAGTTTCAACTCAATTGGATGTATTTTCTATTTTATACAATTTTACGAAGTTTTAGCACTTCGAAAAATAAAAGAAATACTTTTGTGCCTCTAAAATTCCTAAAATGTATTTCTTAAATCATATGTATTTTTAGGATTCTTCCCAATGGGACAAGTTTCAACTTAATTGGATGTATTTTCTATTTTATATGATTTTACGAAGTTTTAGCACTTTAAAAAAAAAATTACTTTCGGGCCTCTAAAATTTTTGAAATTTTTTCCGTATGTCCTACTTATTTTTAGAATTCTTCTTGTAAAATTTCAGCTCAATGCGAGTCATATTTTATTTTCTACGCTCCATTGGGTTAAATTGAATATGAGTTCGGTCTGGTTGGATTGAGTTTGGTTAGGTTCTGATTCAGGGAAGGGCAATATCGTAATTTTGGGACCAAAGTGATGGAAAATTGGTGAGGTATGACTCGAATTAAGGGTTCTTTACCACAGGGTACTAAAGTGATTTTTTTGCAAACTACAGGGTACTTAAAGAATCTTTTCCCTAAAAGTTAATTGAAACAATTGGGAAATTTTATTGGGCCAATTGGGTTCCATCTATAACGCTCGTGTCTGTATATAGTTGAGCCCATTGGGCCAGAGCGGTACTGTTTCTGGTCTGCCACAACTCAGCTGTGTGGTATTTAAAACGACTTCTTAGTCATATCACTAATCACTAATCATGTAGACAAACCTCTTAAAGAATTAGAAACCTTAATATAAGGCGGTTTTGCTTTTGCTAGGGCCATAGCTAAAGTTGGCTTTCTTACACTTCCGAAGTTCACTCCAATGAAGTCGAATCGTATAATTGTATTCGGTAGAAATGAATTGAATACAGACTAAAAAAAACATTTTGCATGGAATTTGAGAAGATCGCACTTACATTTTTTTTGATACAACATGTCCTGTATACGATATCGGCATGTCACATATATCATGATAATCACTGTATTTTGGTACTTTGCGATAATGCTATTTCATCTTACAATACCAACATGTGTAGATTTTTTTACTTTAACCAAATTTTTTGAATTAAAAAAAATCTTTACGTGTCTTTTAATCCATACTGTTCGAAAAAAAACTTTTTTCCATACCTAGTCCAACTTTGAATTTTATTGGGTAATCTAATTACTCCTACCAAAATATTTCCCAACGGTAAAAAAATTTGGAAAATAATCTATCAACTACCTAGTAAAGCTTGGGCATCCACGTGGAGATAGCCCAATAACTGTCTAAGTCCACAATTTTAAACATAAGAAGTTGCCATAAATATTTTTATGTCGTGTCAATTATCAGTCAAACTAATTTTTTTAAATTAAAATGTTACATAAGAATTGAAATGACTCGTTTTTTATTTTGGAGTCAATTTAAATTCGAAAGATCTCCCGAACCTCTACTACAAAAAGTGATAACCACATTGTCAAAAAAAATATTATTTTTAAAATAGAATTATATTGCAGAAAATGTATAACCACGGGACCATCCATAGTTTATCTATAGTTTTTTTTTATATTCTTATAACGTATAAAGAGTGCTATAATTATTAAGTGGGGGACAATTGACCAATATCCCTTGAACTTTTTCCAATCTTTTCCTAAAATTATTGCAGAATGTCTATAACTTCGGGATACATCAAATGGATATAAAAACAACTATCTTAAATAGAGAAATGGAAGAGAAGATTTATATAGAACAACTTTCACAAGTTGTTACCCCTAGACAAGAGTATAAAATATAGAGACTGGTTAAGTCACTACATGGATTGAAGCAAGTGCCAAAACAGTAACATGAAAAATTTGATAGCGCAATGCTGTCAAATAGCTTTAAGATCAAAGAGTATGATAAATATATATATTAATAAAAACTCATGATGCTTACGTGATTGTATATACGTTAAAGACACTCTTAATACTTAAGTGATTATATGTCTATTTGTGGATAATATGCTAATCATGAAAAGTAATAACAAGATTGTTGCGAAGAGTAAGAATATAATAAAGAGCATTTTTGACATGAAAAATATGGGTCTAAAAGATGTTATATTATTGATCAAAATCTCTAGAATATCTTAACAAAATATCATGACACAATCTCACTATATCAAGAATGTACTCAAGAAATTCAATCCCTAAACAAACCTTCGACTAAGACTTTATTAGATCTAAATTTACACTTAGCTAAAAATAGAAGTGTCTTAATATCTCAACTATAGTATGCAAAAATTTTTAGGAGTCTGATGTACTAAAATAATTGGACATACTATGATATTGCATACTAGATCAACAACTTAGTAGATTCACGAGTAATCTCGGGAATGATCACTGGTTAGCTCTGAAAAGGAATCTAAAGTATCTAAAATATACTATGAATTATGACATATACTATACCAAATATTTAGCTGTAGAAGGATGCAATAACGCAAATTGGATATTAGACTCAAAAAACTTCAAATTCATAAGTGGTTTACGTGTTCACCATAGATGAAGGAGAAATATCTTAGAAATCATATAAACAAACATGCATAATTCGATCCATGATGGAGTTAGAGTTTATAGCATTAGACAAGGTTGGGAAAAAAGTAAAATAACTCAAAAGCTTCTTAGAGGATATTGCTTGTTAGAAAAAACCTAGGCCTCATATATTAATAAATTGTGATAATATGTCATTAATAGGAACTCACAAAATAAAATGTATAACAGTAAGTCTCGATATATCTTTAGAGATATAACACTATCAAACAATTGATGTAGTAAAGTGAATGTGATTAAAATTCATACATTAAAAAATGTCCATAGCAGTCGGTCAACCATAATGATTAGAGATTCCTAAAACTTGGTTAAATGAGATAACTAAGTTACAGAGTGTTTAATTAATTACTTAAAACCTATCTTATTCTAAAAAATTATCTATTAACTTATAAAAGTATGATAAAATTAAGCAATTATACTTTTAATTATTCATATACTTTGATAAAGATAAAGTATTACATGATACTCCTTATAGAAAATCACCTATATAAGTATGAAATGAAGCTGCTTCAAATAAGAAAAATATCCAAGACACAATCCACGACCAAAATGAACAGAATGTGAGAACTTAAAGACATTAAAGTTATTGTTATGTAGATGCTACTATCTTGGTTTACATCAAAAGCTGACTAGTTCAAATCATTGCATTCACCAAATAACGAGTAAATCTGATA